>JXWZ01006287.1:0-12528 GCA_000956215.1 Anopheles farauti No. 4 | reverse complement strand
TTGATGTAAAATAGACAACAACAGAAACTGTTTGAGACATTGGTGAATAAAAATATTGGCACGAAAATAGAGCTCTGACTAATAGACTTTCACAACACTCGTAGCCTAATAAAGTGACCAACTTTTTTTTTATCATTTCGAACAGGAAGTGTGTCGAAATTTAGTTGTAATATTTTACCCCTTTCTTGGTGTTTTATTTTTTTTTTATTTTCTTTTAATACGACAGTACAGCAATAAAGGAGGAATTTTTGTTTAAATATTTAAAAAAACATATTTTAGATATGAACATTTCTCACAAATGAGCGCATCAAACCCTGCTTCAATATATACGGAGCTAGTAGTGTGACCGAAACCGACTCCAAATGAGCAGAAGTATGTCTTTAGAGATATGTTTACAGTTCACGCAAGATAATACAACCGTTTCTTCTGCGATGGAAACGGTGAAGCGGAGGCAAACGTTTTCGTTCCGTAGCCACACGGTATTTTTGACGGTGTCATAAAAAGTAGTTTGTATAATCTAAACGACCGCTCATTAGCTTCCCTTTATGCTGGCTTTATCGCTCAACGGGACCGGCTTATGCTCCGTGTGCCGTATGCAAACCAGGCAATGGAATGTTTGGGGTTTGTGTTTTTCTTCGATTAATTTTCTGGAAAGATAATCGCCCGCCGATAAAGGGAGCTCCACAGTATCGTGGCGAGTCAAAAAGAGGAGTGAGAAAAATCATTGCGAGGTTTAAAATAGTAAAAAATCCGGATCACGAATCGAATTGCACTACTTCACGTTGGGGTTGGGGAAATTCTGTTTTCGCAAACATTTTATTACTGCGTCAGAATCGCCAGATGCTACGGGTTTGCATTCATCGCTAACGCTTCTCCTCAAATGCCCTTCGCCTTTGCCCGGGTTTGAACTCGATTGATGCACTTGCCGTCCGGCGAGCGTCAAGAGTTTTCCCATGTTCGTTTCACATCCATCCAATGGAAAGTGAATACGCCACATGCATCGACATCGCCAACAAGCAGTAAGTGAATAGTTTATTACTGTAACAAGTGGCGTTTTTTTTCTTCCCAAAAAGATATTTTAGTTTTGCTTCAAAATTCGATCGCATTACACCAATACACGCACCGAAGAAAGTTATTATTTTGAGAATAAAATAAAGACTTATTGCTTTGGATCTTTCGTCACGGATGGGCTACGTGGTGTGGCGGAAGAATTCGGTTAGGATTCTAAGGAATATCACAAATCTAGTGATTCGTAGTCCGTTCCCAGACACGATGCGAGACCGGACCGGTTCCGGACGAGTTGCCCCAAGGGAAGTCCGGGGGATGACGCATGTGTGGAATTTCAATCAAGTAACCGTTCTTCTCCGAACTCGCCGCGAAGTGTTATGTCACCGGGCATCGAATCACGAACGCGTTTGATAGCGTTTCCTTCACGGGGAAACGATGCAACGTCCATGAGTAGTAGGACAATTTTGTTCTCTTCAAGACAGTTTCGTATTTAGATACATATTTCTTTCACATTCACGCTCACTTCCGTGTTTGGTACGGGAGTATTGAGCATGCTTTTGATCGTGATTAATATGGCTCCCATCACGATACAGCTCAAGGTCGTTAGCGACGTTCGCAAAAAAAAAACACAAAAGAGCGCACACAGGAAGAAAGTGGCACCAAAATTCGCACCTCGGTGAGAATTTTGAATCGTCGAACAGCTGCTGCGTCATCCCACCGACCGCTGGTGGAAGAACGCGACCGAAGACGCCCGGGATCGGGAGGGGAATTATGTAATTCAATCCCCATTCAATTTGCTCCCTCGTGCGCCGCGCTTGTCGGTTCCCGATTTGCTCTTTTTCCTCTGCGCCCGATTCGATAAAACGCTTCACAGGACACAGGATGGTAGCGCCCGAGGGCCAGCCCGGGGAAGGGGATGCGGAAACAAAAGAAAGCACGCTCGGTAGCTACAGACAACAGGCAGGCAGAAGCTCCGGATGCCGATATCTTGTGTGAAATTTGATAGCGCAATGCAACCGGGTGGTGAGACGGTGAGCGGGAGGCCATTCGGGGGCCGGGGGATTTTTTTTTTTTTTTGTTGCGGGCAACGTGGCAGCCCGTGCGCTTCGAGGAAGGTATAATTCCGGTTTTTAAAAGGGAATCGGTTTTAATTGGCCCATACCCGTGGCAAGCTGGTGGCTGGTGGGTGTTTGGTGATTATTGTGTATGGACGAGATTTATTGCGTGCAAGATAATGCTCATGTGCTGCCTCTAATTTATGTGGTGCGGAATGGATGATTCGATGTCTTTTGTGGGTTTAATTTTATTTCGTTAGAAAAGACGATAAGTTTGCATCCAAAGTAAGGCAATCAAAAAAGGCTCAATAATGAGGTGTGATTAATTACCACTAAATAGTGTCTAAGAGCGTTTGCTGTTTATTATAGATATTTAATATCAAACGTCCACACATGAAACTGTTAAAAAACTGTTAATTTTTTTGAAAAAAGATAATTTTATTTTCGCTTGTTTCACTCCCGTCGAGATATAAACAACTAGTTATATAAAAGGCGTGACACCAAATCTAAATATTTAATAACAAAATCCTTTCGCATCATAAGAGCAGACATAGGTACGATATAAGTCTTATTCAGACTTAAAAATCAAATTCAGTATGATTTAAACAGGATGAAATTATTAGTCTTCTAAAAGTATTAATCCAGTTTTTTTTTATTTAAAAATGCATGATTCATACATGAAGCATAAATCTCAAGTCATGAAAAGAATGAAAACTCTTGAACGATTCATCAACCTGTTACCAACTCATGATTAACTCTTTTAGAATATGCGTAATAATTCATTCGTACATGTCGAATAAATTTGGTAGAATGAATGAAATGAATTGGCGATGAATTATAAATCATGAACCATCAATAATGATTCTTCCAACACAGAATCGGGTTTCAAAACTTTACTTTAATGAATCATCTCTCAGGTTGCAGTGATTCCAATCACGTTTTAATGCCTGCTTTGGTAACTAATTTCGAGTGCGACGCACTTCATAATGCCGATGAAAAATTAAACTCAATCCATCATCCGGCAGGCGTCACTTATGGAGCAATCGAGCGGTCGGTCACAACACCGAACCATCCCATACCGTATGCATGATGAAACACTGCGATGACCCAAAACCGACGCGCGAGAACGCATTCCGGTCGATTGATTAGCTTTTCCCACTGCACTGCACGTACTCACTTGGAAGTGAAGAGACGAGTGTTTCTTTTAAATTGAAAAGCAAAAACATGATTGATGCTGCTGGTGGGTGGGGAAAAAAAGGCGAACACAGCACACGGTGAAGCATCATGTTCGCGCCTCGAGAGCGAAGTGGCGAAGGAAAGTGAAAAAACCAGCTGGCGGCAGCGTGGTTTGGTTCGGTTGGCCGAGAGATGACCCTCTGGTGCCGATGGACGTGGTTGTGTTTGCCAAAGCGGGGTTGGAATGGGGAGAGGGACTTCGGCTTATCAATCCCAAAGCAGTTTTACTTTCAGTTGACCGCATTCGGCCAAGCGCCAAAGGGGTGGGTAGGAATAGCAAACAAACACGGCCGCTGCTGTTGCTTCCGTTCCCGTGTTTCCTTTTCGCAAAATGCCATTCAAGTGCTGGCCAGTGCTCCCGTATCAGCATCATCCCCCGCGTGCGTGTGTGTGTGTGTAATGTGATGCCTGCAGCGGGAAATCCTCATCCTCAATGTGGATGTAGCAGCAGGAAGCGTCTGACGAGGGCTCCCGTATGTCTCCCCTCCCGGTGACTGTGTGAATCCACTGACCCAGATTCGCGATGGACGTTCGTTTGAGTCGTTTTGGGGCGAACACACAAACGCAGGCACCGAGTTTGCGAAGGACAGACATCTTCAGGACGAGAAAGGGAAGCTTCTAACAGCGTCCTCGGCCACGTCCTTCCTTTCGTTCCTTTCGCCGTTTTATGAGACGCCATTTTATGGTGTCCCGCGCCCGCACTCACCTTCCTAATGCACGGCGGCAAACCGGGGGGTTTTTTTTCCAGTTCGGGGCAAGCGGTAAGTCCGTGGTGCGTCGGCAGCGTTACTGCAGCCCGCTGCGTTCTGCTCGTCGAATGCGTACTGCGCCAGTGCAAGAAGCGTTGAAGAGAAAGAAAGAAACGCTAAAACACACACACACGCTAGTTGTTCGAATTTTCTTGCCGAACGACTTCGGTTCGACTGCTGCTGCCGGTGCCGCTGGGTGCGATTTTTGTTTTGTTTTTTTACTTTATGCGTACGCGCTGCGATTACTGCAGACGCCCGCGTGCCTTCGGACCTTTTTTGGGTTTGGTCAGGCTGACGGGTTTGCGGCGGAGCCCGCATTCGTACGGCGGTTGGTAAAATCGCAGAACGCAAACACGCTCGCCGTCGCCTTTATGAGCTACAAATTGATGTTTTATTGCGGTGAGCGCATCGTAAAAAATAGTTTTAACTCTGCTGCATCCATCTGACCTTTTCCCGAACTACTGCGTTCAACGTTTCCGAAACCCGGTTCAGGGAGATATTCCAACACGGGGTTCGTCGCCTACTGTGCAGCATAAAACAAAAAAAAAAAAACATGCGACCAAAAATATTTGCGCTTCGCATCGAACGTCATCCACCGTTTCCTCTCTCCCCTAACCTCCCTCCCTCACACTGTTTGACCGCGGACCCGTGCGATGAGATCCAAGTATGGAACCGACCCCAAGGTTATCCACTTCAGCTCCCGGGTCGAAGTGGTTCTGCAGCTGTTTTGGCACGAATGAGGGGGGGAGGTGGAGAGGGGCCGAGGGAGGGGTTACAATTTTTTGCTGTTGTGATTTTACTTGGCGTCTTCATTATTTTTGTTTCTAGGCCATCCGACCCGTTTCGGCAATCATCGTGCGGCTGCTGTGTGCGACCGACGACTTTACAAAGGGAAAAATCCTTCCGTAGAAAACAAAGAAGTGGCTGATGGGCTCTCACCAACAACACACACACACACACGCGGGCGGTGTTTCATTTTGGTGTTTCGGAAATCAAATCCTGGTTTACACCTTGCTTCCCAAGCAAACGTCACTAGGAGCAAAGGAGTTTACGACTGCTACTTTGCATGTGAAAGAGAGAAAGAGAAAAAAAAGCGTTCGTTTTGTATAAATCAAACATGAGACGCGGCGGAAGGCGATTTGACCAATTTTTTTTTAAACAACCCAAATCGCGTTAGCAGGCAGCACCAGCAGCAGCCAGGGAGTCGCTACTCCTCGATTTCCGTTCTTAGTAGGCTTTTCAGTGCGAACGATAGCGACGCTTCTCACTACGAGCGAGTGAGCATATCACGCACACGGGCACTTCTCACACGTTCCGTTTTATCTCACCTTCCACACTCACGCGCTGAGGACGTGCCCACTAAAGGATTCTTTTCTTTTTTTTTTCTTCGCTAGCGTTGCGCGAGGGGAAAAGGATGATTGTTTCACCTCTTATCGCAGCTGCTCACGGTGCGCTTCTCACTACGGAACAGGATGCTCACTTGACGTGATTTGATTACTGCCTTCGGTTTGCTTCACACACACACACACACTGTACGCAGGAACGCAATCCCACGATCGAGATTTTGCACGAACCAAATCGATTAAATTTGCTCACTAAATGGCTCACACACACGCATTCTGCAGCACACACCCACACACGCACCCGGACGCTCACGGTACGTTGCTTGTTTTGTTTTTTGTTTTTTTTTTGCTCAAGATATCCTTTTTCGCACTCCTTTTTCGCAGGTTTGGATGTATATATTTTCACAATAACACAACACAGCTTTTGACCAGAACCTCCTTCGGGGGGTTGGGTGCTGGATTTTTTTTCCTTCGCGTACAAAAGGGCTCCCCGTTCGTGGGGGTATTTTTTTTGGGTTTTCTCACTCTTGTCACCCGAAAATCGTTTCGGAACCGATGGAACACCCACGGCTGGGCTCCATCTGTAGTTGGCGGATCGGATCCAACTCACGCGTTGGGAAAATTTTTTCACACCGCGTACGCCACCTATGGCTGAATGATTCGATTTCACGGCAAGAAAATCAGGAAAGGTCCTGTTTCGGGGTTTTGTGGTGTGACGGCACGAGGGCACCGTCCGGGTCGGTGTCGTTTTCGATTGCGCGCGCGAGAACGTCCCAATGTCGAATGGGATGACGACCGTGTGGTGAGCCTCACTCAGGCCAGCTGCTGCTGCTGCTGCTGCAAAGGCCTGCACAGGAGGCCTCGTCGGTTTCGCTCTCGCTATGGCAACGGTGCTCACGCTCACGCTGCTCTTTCTCTCGACGCCTGCCTGGGAAGTAAAGACAGGGGTTAGACATTTTGTTGCGATAGTAAAATATTGAGAAAAATATATTCACATTTCACTAAACATGGGAAACAAAGCGTCGATGCGTTTTATATTTTAACTGTTGAAAATGCATTGCTTAAAATTCTATTTTTTGTATTAAATCTAAAATTCGCGTAAATAATTTAACGATTTTAAAATCGGATTTTGTGAAAATAGAAATCAGTACAATCGCCAATAGAAAAACGACAATGACGCAACTTCACTTTACTCGCAATTTTTAAATATTTTGTTTGCTTTACTTGCAACATATTGTATTAAAATCAATGAATAATTTTACTTAGTTTAATATTATAACGACCCAATTATGTGGAAGGAACCAGAAAAAAAACGTAAAAAGGTACAATTTACTATCTCTGGAACTAGGACACGCGCGCGCTTCAGCCACGTACCGAAGAGAGCGTGAAGAGCGTATCCTTAGCCGGATTGGCCTGCCATTCATCTCGAGCCGTCATATGCTGCGTTGAATGCTGTTGAATGGCATGTTTTGATGGTCACGACTCCCCCGTTTTACTCAGTTGCTCGAATGAAGCGAGGAGATTATGCGCATCAGAGTCACCCCTCGGTGCGGAGAGTGAGTGTCCGCCGAGCGGAGAAAGCCTCGAGGGAACTGAGAGCATGCATGCTCAACATAGAAACCTTCCCCAGCATAGCTGCTCTGCACCAAAGCCGCGAGCGTGCGAGCGAGTGGGCTGGAACATAACACAGCTGCGGAACAACACGGGGTTGATAACGGCAACTCGCGTGACTCGTCGGTTGCGAAAGGAAGGAATCAAAACAAACTGCGTGAGGAGCGCTCGAGGGGAACGCGCGCGCTGGGCAACGGACCATGCGCCCTTGTCACGAGGGTTGGTTATGTTGCATCATACGCAGCATAACAGAGCGCATAGCAGTAGAATGGCCGGTCATGGTGTCTGCCATATGGATGACATTTTGTGTAGAACAATAAAAATTATTCACTAAACATGGAACATAAAACGCATGCTCTAAATGCGTGGCTAAAATCTAAAATAGCTAACTCTTTTAATTCTTATGGGTGATTTTTATTTATATTTCAGAAAGCTACACTAAGTCGTTAACTGTTTTAAAACAATAATTATTCATACTTATATTCATACATACTTAACCAAACGTCGAATACATGCAAACGTGAGGAAGCTTTTTCACTCCTATTCGAAAAGCTTACCGTTAGGGAGAAAGAAAGCTCTTCTGGGGGTTGAAATTAATCTACTCGACCATAGCTGCTCGAATTAAAATTAAAGCAACTCGAATCATGAAATTTTCAAGCAAATGAAACTTTACCATTATTTGATTTTTCTAATTTAAAAACAAAAAAAAGTCTAAAAAAAAAGAAAAGCTTCGGATATTGATGAACAATCTTGACTGAAAACTTACACATCCCCGACGGTCATCAATTATTTTCTTAATCAATTTATCAATTGTTTATTTACTAATGTTTTCGCAAAAACATCCTTTTGCCTTAACGCATGTGTGTGCGTGTGTTTGTGTCGCCTGTCTGTCTCACAACAGGGGGTGAGATTGTTTTGTTTGCTGGTATAGGGAGAGTTATGTTCTATGCTTTTTATCGTGTGTGTTACCCTCGCCATTTACCGCTCCAACTGCGAGGTGGGGGAAATGAGGGATGCTTTTTAAGAGGAGGAGGACGGTTGGAAATACGGAATGGGAAAGATGGTTTTAAAACGGGTTGCGTACGTTGTGTAAAAGTTCCTTTCGCTTTTTGTATAACTATAAGCGATCATCTCGAACGAGCGATCTTCGTAGCCACACATGGCTCTTTTCGCCCATCGCTAAATGATGATGAAAATATGGATTATGCATCCCCTTTAGAGCGCGGGAATTAGTTTGCTAATTGTGTTTGCGTTAGTGGTGTGTTCGTGTCTGTGTTAATGTTGTCCTGCACCTCTCCCTATATCGTGTTCCCCTCCTCGACCAGGGTTACAGCGTCCCGCCGGAAAACTAATAAAACTGTACATTTAATCCATCTTATCTCTGCGCTGCTTTCTACCCTTTTCTTAGCTTGGTTTTATGCAACCACCTGTGTGTATTTTAATGTTGTAAATGAAGCTTTCGCGATCGTTTGCCGTTCGATCGGATTGGTTTCACTCGTGGGTTTCGTGTACGCACGTGTTTTTATTTTACTGCCTCTAGTTCTGTTGCGTCAAAGTGGATCGGAAGTCTGATTTCTTTGTCCTGCTATAGCATTCTTTTTTTTTTTTGCACGAGAGTATCTTTAGTAGCAGCGTTTCGTTTTAGCGCTTTTTATCTTCTTTTAGTTGAGCTATGATGAGTTTTGTAAACACTAAATATTGTTACAGGGTTTAAATATGTGTGTGAGTGTGGAGTTTGCTTTTTTGTATTCGCGTGTAACAAAAAAGGAAGCGAACATATTTCCAGTTGACACGCAAAAAGTTGTCCATCAGACCGGTTGAAATGAAAGCAAAAGGGACTTCCAGCACATGCTGCGCGTGTAGCTGAATCTATATATCTTATTACACACAAACGCACGTCCACTAATCCCTTCCTTCCTCTCGCGATCTGATATATTGTTTTCAACCGTGTGATCTCGAGAGGAACGTACGAACTAATGGTTATGTTTTTTTTTTTCGTTTTGTGTGTTTTCTGTTTCTTTCCCAGTGCACATTTATACAATTTCCTACCGATCGGCCGAAGCGCTTTTGTCGCATTTCCAGTACCTATAGTCCTCTCGTTCGATTGATTGTTTTCTGTTTTCGTACTTCCGGTTGCATGTATGTGTGTTTGTGAAGTGGAGTGAGAAGGATTTTTTTTCGCTCTTACTTATTTCTGTTTGCTATTAAGCGCCTCAACCCAATACCTCTTCCATATGCGTACTGTATCGCCACTTTGTTTCGATTTTCACTACTACCTTGCACTTATCAGTACCCATACTAGAGCCTTGTCTAATGAAAATGTGTTTTTTACAACTCTCTCACTTGCCTAGCCGGTCTCTTCCCTTCTCTATTTCGTTCTGCTACAAGTTTCATTTGTAAAAATATGCATTTTTTACAAGACATTCAGTAGAAACGAATAAAAACAATATATGCAAACGAAAAGTATCCGATTTACTGGACCATTCTCCCGTTTAATTGGCTACCTTCCGTTTTGCTATATGTAGGAGTGCGTGAGTGTTCTGCTGTGTTGAACTTTGCTTATTTTGTTTGTTAACGTATTTTCCACCCCTCTCTGGCGCCGGTGTTCCGATCACTTGTTGTGGTAGAGTAGTAGTAGGTAGCACAGTTTGATCCTGTGCCTGATGCAAAAAACCCTACCACTCTGTCACTAACCTCTGGCTATGTAAATTGGACAGAATCGCTTCCGTGAGCAGCGCTTGTGTTCTTGTGCTCAAACACACACACACACACGCGCTTGGACTGCTGTAGCAAATGGACAGTTGTGTGTTGTTGTAAGTTTTGTTAGCTATCGTCTAGTGTATTGGTACATTTAAGCGGTACGGGGTATGTATATTATTGCGTTAGTTGGCTAGTCTAGACGCTTGGGCTTGGGTGGTGGTGTCTGCAGGAGGAAGGAAAGAGAGCATGCGAAACAGGGGTTCTAATATAAGCTACGGAGCCTTTTGCGTTTGATTACTAACCAATTTCCTACTCGTTGTACGTGAAATCACGGGGAGGGAGGAACATGAATGAAAGTGTTAAGCTATTTTGTGAAACAAAACAAAACTTTACCACCATCACTATCACAGTTCTCCACATAAACCGAGAAACGAAACACCATCCCTTACATCATTCGAGGTTGGCGTTGTGTGAACAAGAACTGAACTGATTCGATTCGTGCAGCTGCGTGTGCATTCTTTTGCTGACATGCAGTTTTAAGATATCAGCAGAATACCGTTAATGTTGGTGGCTATCGGAATGGGCAAGGACGTACTGATCAGTTGTATTTACAAGTGTTTGTATCATCATATAGATAAATCTGTTGTTCGATCTGGGCTACTATGATTTGTTGTAATTTTTGTTTGTTTGTTTGTTTGCAGCTACGCGATATGCAGAAGAGTTTGGGGCAGGTTTTTCGAACGCTGTATCGTTCTGGCTATGATTTTTTTTTTCTTTGCACATTCTGTCTGTGAGAGCGGTATTAGATTATTCATCCAATCTCCCTTTACATTTCGTTAAATAGTTAGATAGAAAAAGCTCGACGTAATTTATTATACTGGGTTCTGCTCTGATGATGATGACTTTCACCTTCATTAAAACGATTCGCAGAGGAAGTTGCGCAGTTTTCCTCCACTTCTTAAGCCTAGGTTTGGAACAAACGACACGCTGCGCTCGGGTAACGCGACGCATAATCCAAAGCATTGATTTATGTCGTCTGCAAATAGGGCGCAACACACTCTCGCACAAACACACACACATACTGATAATACTGCACAAGATAAAACCGCATCGTACGGGAAGAAGTGTGTGTGCTTATCTTAGCGCTAGCTCACACCTCAACCCCTGGCGGACTCAGTGTTGACGATGTCTTCCGCACACGTGGGGCTTTTCGTGTTGTTCTTCCTGACTTATTGCTTGTATACGATCTGCTTTCAGTGTGCACGCGACCACCACGCCAAAGCAGCACTAGCGGCGGCGGCGGCGGGTAGACACACAGGCACGTGCAGATCTTGAAAAAGGTACCACCAAACTAAACCAACGAATCGAACGGAAATAGTATCGCTACCATGTGTGTGTGTGAACGTGTGAGCTCGGATGCTATACTGAATACCTACGCTGAGGGACACTGTAGCTTCCTCTCATTTAGATTGCTTGCGATTGCTTGACGGATATGCGGGGCATGGTATTGAGCGGAAATCGTACGGGGTCTGAGAGGGAAGGGAGAGGGGCAGGCAAAGCGCTTCCTGGACGCTATCGTTCGAAACAATACAACGTTTAACTTCTAATTCGGCCCCAAACATGAGTGGCGCAAATCTACCCCCCCACAATCTGCGTCGTGTTCCTTTTTTTTCTTTTCTGATTTTTTTCTGAGTATGTTTGTATGTGTGTTATCTAGTGGAAATAGTCTTTCGATTATTGTTTCATCATTCATCTTCTCATCAATCACTGTTTTTTGTTCCTTCTCCTCTTCGTCCACCTCCTATTGTTTTTGCTCATCCCACCACACACACACACACACATACACTACACCATCGACTCTCTGTCTCGTTTCTCTTCCTCTCTTTCTCCATCTCTCCCTGTCTCCCTAACTTAGCAACTAAACTTATTCCAACAATTATATAAAAATAAGCTTCCGCGCTATTCGATTAGTTTCTCCACCGTACACACGATCGATTAAAATAAAATTAAAAAGTTCGGTATGATATTCTCCCGCTGCTGCCGCTGCCGCCGTCCGCCAGCGAAGTGTTTTCCGTTGCCTGCTTTTGTTAATTTTCCACTGCACTGCCACTACCTTTCGCAGGTTGAATGTGCCATCGGATGTATAGTGCAAGCTTTTCGAAAAAAAAAACACAAACAAAAAACTCCTTCCCTCGTTCACCTTTGTAATACTTTACACACTACACTAGATCAGTTCTTGCTGGTGTGGGTTTTTTTTTCGTTTTATGCGCACGCGTGCGGACTTGCTGCAGGAGGGCGGCACGCATCGCACGCGAAAAGAGAGTATTTAAGTCGGTTTGTTTGTTTGTTTCGCTTGGTCCAACGACGAGAAGCGCCTGGAAGGAGAGATCAAAACGGTACGATAAGAATGTGGTGTTTGTTTTGAAGCTATACGGTTTCTCACGACTGTTTTGAGACAAAACCCACCTTAAGATCAGACGTTGGGCGTTCGCGCAAAGACGTCGTTGGGATGCTGATTGCTGTAGTTCTGTCGGGAACATTGCTGGAAAGGAAAGGAAGATCGTTCAATGTTAGTGTTTTAATTTTCGGAAGAGTTGAGTTGTGCACGACAGAGATTGAGCTAAAACTCCCAGCCCAAGCGACCTAAACCACACTTGACCGAATCGATCATAAAAAGTTCTTCCCTCTGGCGGCGATAACAGCACAAAAGCGTCATCATAAAGCGAATCACACAAAAGGTCCCCTATGAGCGCAGTCGTTTTCCTACCGCATTAACAAAAAAGCCCCACTTTAGCAGGGAATTGCAAAACGATAGATTGCACCCCC
>JXWZ01006285.1:0-11816 GCA_000956215.1 Anopheles farauti No. 4 | reverse complement strand
TTTGATACCAATTAAAAAATACTTTTATTTTAATGGGAACTACGCATTTGCAATTTATTTTGTTTTACTTAAGCTCCCGTGCACCAATGATTGCATCGGGAGCAATATTTACACATTTCCATCTCATTGCTTGAAGGACTCCACTTCGAATATACGGCAGTCCCGTACTCGATTATTTACACACTCAAACCATGCGATGGTGTGTACCCGGGAAAGGGAATTAAACCTATAAAAAAGAACACTCCAGCACCCATTCAATCTGTTGAGGAGGGGGGGGATAAAACATTCCAATTACGAATGCACACCAACCGCCAAGCTACTGCTGGCTGTGAATCTGTGGCGCAGGCACACAATTAACTACCGAATGCTCATTTCTAATCACTCGATAGCCACCAGCGGCAAATCGCAAATCGCAAACAAACTGACCACTCAGCTGGAAGGACGCTTATGCTTCGTGCGCCGCACACAAAGCCAATTATTATTAGCATATCGAAGAACCGCGCCGTTTGCCAGGGGGTAGAGTTCTTCGTCCTTCTCGATTTTCGAATTTCAAGTACTAACGTATTTCCCCATCGAAGGAGAAAGCGAGAGGGTTCATTTGCGTAATTGGTCCACATTTTTCATCGATAGTGCTCGAGAGGACGTTGCAACGAGAGTGAAAGAGAGAGTGAGAAAAAGGAACCTCGCAAAAAATTTAAATGAACCTCAGGTTTGAGCTTGCGACCAACCCGAGTGGAAATTGGGAAGTTGTTTGCAGTCAAAGTTTGCATATGAATAAAATACTACTTATGCTCCCCCAATTCAGCACTCGCATCGTTCAATATGGATGGGTTTTAGTGATCGTCATGGCAACGACGTTCGTTCGGCTATCGGCGCATGGAAAAGTTGATTATAAGCTCGCCGACCATCACACGGGGAGAACAAGAGGTGGGTGAGAAGGGGAAAAAAGATTTTTTAATTTCAGAAAAAAGTTCCCACCGGCTTCGAACCCGTTCACCGTCCACAAATGGCATGGGAAAGCCCTCCTGAAGCACTCGATTCCGGTTGGATAGTAGAAATCGAGATTAGAGCAGATTGGAAGCGCACTTCACTAACTTCTGTTGACTCCACAATCAAAACCCGGCCCAGGCCAGCAGCCTGAAGTGTCCTCGGCGCTAATTGTGATGTAAACACATTTGGGTAAAATCACACACACACACACGCATGGCTCGACCGGCGAGTTGATCACCCAATTCCAACACTCCGCGTGCCACTGAAATAGTCTCAAGCTGTGACACATGCTACTTCCTGCTCTTGGTTGAACTTTTCACCCACATAAATATACACATACATAGAAATGAAAATCCGAATGCTTCATGCAGTGGCCATCAATCATGGGCATACAATGTTTTCCCATGCAATCGAATCGAGCACCGACCACCTGCTGCGTTGGGTGTCTCTTTCCACTGGGCAGTCTCTCCTCTTTGGGGGCTGTTCCACTAATTAACACACGTTTGTAATCGAAACAATTATGCCCGAACGCGCCATGCTCGTCACAAAACAAAAAAAAACTAATTCCTTAACATCATATTAGCAATCAGGCGAGAGGGAAGGAGATGACAACGATCGCCGCTGCCGTCACCGACCCGCGTTTGGACAACTTAATCTGATTCAATTTATTACACCCAAAACGGGGTGCGAGTGCAAAGAGAGGAATCAGTGAGAAACCCCCCAAAAAAATATCCTGCTGGACCTGCAAAATAATTACAAATTGTTACGAAATGCACGAAACGCGTGATTGAATTGAAATGTCCAGTTCTCCCATGTATGGACTGGTGAGAGGTGGAAAGAAGAGTTTGCGTGTTGATTGGTCCTCAAAACCGGCGCTGCTGCTGCATTATCGACCACGGGCAATCATATTTTCAAGTATTTACTTTACGCACGCGCTCGTGCGCCCACTACTCAGCTGGGAGGCCAGGCCGTGATGCGATTGCAATTGCAATGAGAGGTATAATTGGATGGTTCAATGAACAAATCTGCGAGCCGGTGATAGGAAAGGGTCGGGAGGAAAAAGGCGTACTCTTATCGTATTTGTGTTTAAATGAACAGCTCCCCCGCGTCAGCACAAAACAAGGACAACAAAAGGACGATCGACCGACGTACGTGCACACAACACACACACACAGACACAGATAGTCGCAGAGCGGTGGTGTGTCGAAATGCAAACAAAATTGAATCCTCTCATCCCCTCCCCCTCCACCACCAAGTTGTTCTGTTGACAAGATTGATTGTACCTGCTCGATAGTGCACAGGTTGCAATCGCTTTCCATTCCCAGCCCCAGAAAGGACTTACTAGCCCCCCCTCTCCCCTTTTCCCACCACCAGAAACAAACACACGTCCCGCCGATCGGCAAATGGAAATGTCAAACATTACAAATTGAATTATTTTTCCAATATTTACCATACGCGATTGCGCTGAGAGTGCAGCAAATGCTGCCGTGGTCGCATGCCGCTTACTTACACCACCACCATTTTACACCCGGCGCGTGTGTGGGACGCATATTTGGTCGGCGAAATAAATTGGCCAAACCTCAGCGCGCTGCAAAACCATGCCTAGGCCGCGTTAGTCCGTTCCAATTACGATCGAACAGCTGGATGATTGACTTAATTGGAAATAGAGGGAGAGAGAGAGAGAGAAACCGCTTTGTTTTGCGTACGTTGGGACTGCAATTTTCGTTGCAATTGGTTGGTTTCGAGAGCGCGTTGAGAATATGTGTGCAGTTCTATGCACATTCTCTTTTAAAATGTATACTATTATTCATTGCAATTGTGTGTTAATTATTAAAACTATCATCTACATTCTACCAAAAGTATTTGAACTATTTGTGTCGCATAATAACTGTATCGAATTAAAGAGAAGCGGATAAAATATATAACTTTTCACGCCATGTTTCGTTGAAGGGCTCCAAATAAGCTTCCACAAGCCGTTGCCATGGAAGCGACGTCACCATCTCGAAAGCTGAAATTTGCATCCCAGCAACACGCGTGTTTTGCATCTTCGAAAAACAGTCGAATCAAGTTGATGGTAGAAAGTTTGCTTTGTTCCCCGTGCTTCGTCCCTCTTCACAAACCGGCTTTTGGTGTGATTATTTCAAACAAACTTCTTCACATTCTCCCTCCGCTTTCCGGGTGTTGAGTGTGCAGTGTAGTACCTCGATCCGGTGCAGAGCTACAACAATGCGATAACACCTCTTCAGCAGCAAACAACAAACCGCAACAATTTTCCCCACACGCGAACGAGTGTGTGTGTGTGTGTGTGTGTGTGTGTGTGTGATCGCAACAAAGCAAACAGGAAGCGGCTTTTCTCCCGGTAGTGTTCGTGCAAAGCTGGACAAGAAATGGCAAGCTTTCAAATTTACTGTAACTAGAACTGACTTGTGAGCAGCGGCACTGGTGGCTGATGGGTTGCACCGGTTGATGATCGGAGGTTTGCTCCCTCCTTTTGCCGGGAGAACCTCCACCAGCGGCCCACGCATCAACCCCACGGGTTTGGCGAAAGTAAGTTTGGGCTAAAATAAGGCGATTAAATTACAACAAGCGTTGCTAAGGTAGCATCGCACCAGCCAGCAGCAGCAGCAGCAGCAGCCTCCAATCATACTCACATGCCGAAGAAGCATGATGTTTCACCGTAAATAATGATCCCACACACATATCCTTTGCTTCGCTTTCGAAAAAAGGGGTTTTCGTACCGCGTCAGAAGGGAATGGAACTGTGTTGGAGAGGACGAAGACCGCACACTTTTCCGTTCCCGGTGAAACGTTGCCAAGAGAAACGTTGGGAACGTCGGGAAGACATATATACATCCTCCCAACGCAACTACACTAATAGGATTAGGGGTCTGCAGGAAGACGTTGCTATTTTCCTAAACATCATCCAAAACCGAACCGGTCTCGGTGAATGGGATTTTCTTCACTTTTTCACGGTGCGTTTCCTCACAAGCCGCTCGGAAGAGTAGGCCTGAGCGATGCGATAATCTACAGCGCGAAAGGATGTAATTTGTGGTGGAAAACTAACTGAAGAGGAAAGAAAAAACTAGGGCACAGGGAGAGTTTTTCCACGCGCACTCTCACGTTAATGATGATGTGTAAATATAACTTCAAGCTTTAGAAAATGCGATTCCATCCGGGAGTTACTTAAGCAACCCTCAACCCGCGAACCATTTTGCTTTGCCAGCAGAAGGAAGAAGTACTAACAAAAAAAAAACGGCAAAAATTCGACTTGATGAGTCATCGACTCTAAGTGAAGTGACTCGAACCGTCTGAAAGGCGTCCGACAAACATTGACCACTCAACACTTGGCGGGTTCAAACGAACCCAAACCGGAAGTGTAAACGCGGTTCCCCCTTTTTTGTGTGACGGTGGTTTGTGGGGGGGTGCATATACTTTTCCGCTTTTTAGTTCCCTTTTGTTCCCCGAACAGCAGGACATGAGGTTAAAGGTTTCCTGTGTTTTATGGGGCCGCTTTTCACTCTCGCTCACGACACTTTTCGCCGTCGACTGTCTTTTTTATCACGACCTGTCCATCGATTGTTCCGGGCGCGCTGTTGGTCGCCTTTGCTGACCACCCGCCCACTGTCGACAAATATTTCCTTTCCGAGGCATTATCCTTAACCAACCGAGGGGCCTTTTGTTTTAATGCACTTTCTCACTCACTTTCCCCCTTGTTGAGGTTTATGGCGCACCCTTCGGAACGGAGAGCTGGGAGCGGGGTTGAACACAAAGGAGAAAAAGATCGATGGACAACTTTGATTTAAACCATTATCATTCTCCGGATCGTATCAAACTTTAATGTGGTCGGGCAGGACCGTTCAGGACGCACGCTTCGGGTGTGGCGTCGAATCTGAGGCTGTTTCCACCCCTCCCCATTCAGGTCAGTTCCAACAGTGCTACAACATGATGGTGGTGGTAGTGGTAGCAGGATCGCTTGAGCTTGAGTGCTGACTACAGTTTAATGCATTTGTGACACGAACCAGAACTCTCTCCCCCTCACTATTAAGGGGTTGGTTTTCAGTGAATTAACCTCCTGCACTGTGTCGCTTCAGCTTCAGCTCGATGACAGCGAGGACGACGGTGCGTTCCTTCTCCTGACGCGGTGAGCGCAGCAGATAAGGATCTCTCCTTCCCTTTCTTTGCGTGGCGCAATTCGGTTCCACCGTTTAACCCCCGGTGCACGGTGGAAAACGTTGCGCCCCTGTGTCTTCACTGCTGCACCCTATTAAATGCATCGTCGCCAATGTTTCGGGGGTAAGTTGAACCTGAAAGGGATGGAGATTCTAAAATTACTTGCCAACCAAAAACCCAACCATCTCGACCTTTCCACACGCCGTCATCATCATGCAACGGGGGTAAAGAGAACCATTCTTCGTACCGGCGCGTCGTAACCTTTGCGGTCGGTGATAAAACTTTCAACTTTTTAACTCGAACCGATTTTTTACGTAATTTATTATCACCCATTGGTGACCCAATCGAACGCTGCCAGCACTTTCGCAAGGATTCAAAAATCTTATCGCCCTACTAGCACCGTTGGGCGAAGGCGATCAGCTTGATTAGGGAATGGTGCTAGCAAAACTGCACACCACCCGAACGATGCTAAAAGCGTGACGAAGTGAACTTTACGACACACCTTTCGAGGAGAATTTAGCGTGAAATGAAGAAAATCACGCCAAAGGTGCCGAAAGGATATCGCGAACTGAGCGTGCTTCTGCACGCTAAGACGCAAAAGCTAATCGCCTGATTTTTGGAAGTGGTTTACTGAAAGAAATGACGACGGCTAAAGAATGGGTTTGCAGCATGCATCGGTGCCGAAAAGAGCCGGCGATTTTTCCTTTAATCGAGATTTAAAGACTGAGCTACATCAAGCTCTCATCAAGGGTCGAATGGAGAAAAACCTTTTGATACGAACGGGAATTAGAGTTCAACCCCTTTGGAGAAAGTGATTTCCGCTGCAACTTTCCCTCGCGACATCTATGCGTGTTAGATCTTCGATGAGAAGGAAAAGTCCGCTCCAGCTGCACAGGTAATTATCTTCAATTCCAGCGCGACAACTTCTTCCGCCCGGATTTATCCGCTCTTAAAATCATGCCGAATTGTTTGCACAATCCAAAAAACTCTCTTAGAGCAAAAAAAAAATGGTGACTTTACATGGAGCGGGAAAGCTCCCCTCGCAAGATGATTGATTAACCTGCGTGATCTTCGACGTACAGGCGCGGCGGCTCGCACCACATCTCAATCAGGCGCGTCTTTTGGCTAGGGCTAGCGAGTAAAGTGAATCTTTTTACCATCACACTCGCTTGGGGTCGGAGGCTCGCACAGTATTAGGACACATCCATTACATGGTTCGTTCTAAATTCGGTGTAAAGCTTTTGCGCCACTTCTTCACCGAAGACTGCTATATGCTGCTGCCGAGTGTAATCGATTTTTGATGATGCTGGTGCTGCTGCTGGTGCTGTTACTATTGCGGCTCTGTCTAATGGTGAAGCCTTTCCAACAACACATAAGTTCCGTACGCTTACCGATCGAAAAAGAGAACGAGCAGACCACCACCACCACTACATCAACCGATCGTGAGTGTTTTTTTTTTTTAATTTCTCTCGCAAATGAAACAGCTTTCGAACGACGACCAACGACGATAGATTCATCCTCCCAGAACAAACCAACCACGCCGTTATGGTCAGATGGTTTCCCACCAACCACCACTGCACCGGAGCAGAATGGAGCAGACCAGCAACACCCCATGGTGAGAGAAGCCTCCGCCCGCGAAAGAATTCTTACACCGACCAAAATAAAAAAAAAAAAAAACTTCCCGAAAAAAACAACCCCATCTGTTGCTGCGCACTTCGCGGGAGTCTAATTGAAGCCGTTGGGCTTTTCAAAACGCAGCAGCATCTTCTTCCTTCTGGCTGGCTGGCCCTATGTGTGCACCGAAAGGTAGGAAAGGTGTTACTCAAATTCACGGATGCCCCACCAACAGCCCGAACAAATCAAACGTGTGTCCTAGGGCAGCTTAATTAATGTCAGCAGGAAGTCCGGAGCGCGGACTAACTTCTCCCCCGGAGCCAACGATCGGCCGTGGAATCACACGCTTAGAGGTGGTGATTTTTTCTTACCGTATTCATCATCTTTACAATCCTTTTGCCAAGAATTCTAGGATCGAGCGCTGGGAATTAGAACGCTTTTTACATAGAAAAATCCATCAAACTCGCGGAGGTTTGGGAAGTTCTATCCGGGTCAGAACAAAAACCACCCAACAAGGATCCTTTCCTTCTTCCTTTGCCGGCATCAGGACCTACACGCATCAGTATTCACAGCGGCGTACGACGCATCCTTTGGAACACGCTTGGAAGCCCGACAAGAAGAAGAAGGAAACAACAACAAAACAATGTAAAGCAAATTCCCGTCGATTCGTTGCGGAAGATTTGCTTCGAATATATCGGGACCTTTTAGGGTTTCTTTTTTTTTTTGCTTCTCACACTCGCACTCTCTCTCTCTCTCTCTCTCTCTCTCTCTCTCTCTCTCTCTCTCATACACACACGCGTGAAACAGGCCGTGGAGAATCTGAATCCCGGACAACTCGTAAACGATTTTCGCTTCTGCCGTCCCGCACAGGACAGGACACACACGGGAGAGCGAGGGAAGTCAAATTTTCCTGGACCTAGTAGCTCAAAGGCTGGCTGCTGGTGGCTGGTGACAGCGATTCGCCACACCGTGCCTTGTCGCCATCGTCGAGCTGGCCACCCGGATTGTTGGGAAAAGCGATTTGTTAAAGCCGGCACCCGCTGCTACCAACCAGCAATCGTTCGCTCCGCATCCGGAACTAATGTGACCGTGATGTGTGCGACATTCCTGGCTGGTGTCCCCGGCGAACGCGACCCTCCAGCAGCAGCAGCTGGATCTTAAATCAACACGCACACACGGGACATGGGACGAGGAAAAACGATATCATTTTCATTTCATTATCCACTGGAAGCGGGTACCGTCGTCCCCGATCCGAGGAATTAACCGTGAAAATCGGGCGAAATAGCAGAATTGTAAAAAGAATTTTTCCATCTTTCCAACCACCAGTTTCCAGGAAAACAGATTCGACAGATTTCTGCCATCCGGCGCGAATGTGACTTGTGCTGCTATACAAATTGGTGTGACGGTCGCAGCCGAAAATTGTGGGTTTACTTCATTTTTTTTTCGTTTTTGGCACGCGGCAGATCCTATTAATTAATGGTTTGCCTGTCAATGCCGCTTCCCGCACGCGGTTAAAGGTGTTTCACGGTCAGTGTTATCGAGGGGTAACGCCGAGCACCTGGCACTGACCCCGGGGGAACACGGACGGGGAGGGGGGAGGGGTTGAAAAGTTGAATTATAAACGCTCAAACTACTAACGGCATCGATTGTCAATTTCAAGATGCAAATATTTGCGCATCCTCATCCACCACAACACGCCCGGGGGGACGTTGGGTTTTTAGGTCTTCCGCAAACATACAAGAGATTGTTGCCAACCAGTGCTCAATTAGAAAACACGAACAATGCATTAAGCCTTAATTGAGGATTTAAAAAGGTGACACATCTCGAAATTCAATTTTCGAACCGAACGGTTTTTCGTTTGTTTTTTTGTTTTGTTTTGTTTTGAAATCTATTTTTGTTATTGTCATCATCGTCCATAAATCCCTTCGGCCTCCGCAAAATCCAGACAGACTTAAATGAACAAAACTGCATAAACACAAACCTCGCTTTCTCCGTGCGAAGGTTTTGTAATTGAAAAAAGTGCACATTCAGCCACGACGACGACGATGGAAGCCGCCGCGCGTTTTACAGGTAGGCCCAGGTAAAAAAAAAGGACATTCGAAGCACTCCATGCCCTCGCTTATGCTCTCAGCTGACACAACACAAAACGATTTGGGCTTTGGGTTATTTTTGTGCGTAAGAAAAATAAAAACCACAACCACAATACCACCAAGGTGGAGGGTATGATGGGATTTTCGATTATTTTTCCGTCAGCTTCGGCTTTCCCGCGGGACCAGATGTCTTCTCCATCACTAGAAACCACCAAAGTGCCAAAGTGCCCTGGTTGGTCCTTCATTTCGGAAGGATTAACGTCCTCGTGCGTTCCTGTTGCTTGCAGTTAATCTTCACACGGCGTGAGACTCGGTAAAGCTTTCCAAGCAATGACACACCGATGCCTCGGAAATGAAGTTCATTTCCGATCTGGAATGGTGGGCGGCCGTGCAGAAGCGAAGGGCTCCGACCTAATGAGAAATCGATTAAAAAAACGGTTCACTAGCCGGCCGGTCGGAATGTTGATTGGATCGGGCCTGCCAAAACCCTTCGCCGTAATTGGCCACCCGAAAGGGATGACTTCATGCAGGAGAGAATGCACATTACCACCAACAACTTGTTCTTCTTGGGTTTCTCCCTCTCTCCCTTGGGTGATGGATGCGTCATCTGTGTTGCATTATGTAAATAATAAATTGGCTACTTCGACGCAACTGTGCAAACCGCAACGGAAGGAGAAAGGACACACAGTCACAAGAAGGGAATGTTAAAGGAACGATCCCCGATATCTCGGGCAGGTTAAAACAAATATTTGACCGTCGCGATCTCACCACAGCAGCGATCTTCCCACCAAGCTACGAATTATCAACTTTCAATTTTTTCCGCCCTTTCCTCCACCCAGATCGTAAAGCGCCGTAACTCTATGTGTTCGTAATAAAAGGCTTTCTTCCCACAAATCTAACGCTAAAACCCTTCATCGTTTGATCGACCTTTGTGGGGCGCACACACAACAAAAAGGTTCCGACGCTCAATTAGAGCGTTGGCGCTAATTGAGTCGTCACAGGGAAGCGACATTCGTAGGCAGCCGCCATCGATCGCGGGCAATCGATCGATCGGCCAGGAAGTAACACATACTGTGGAGGGGAAGGGTACAAAGGGTGGAGCAGAGTGAAGTTTTATGCCTACTAAATTCGTCACCTCCTCTCATCACCGTTGTCTATTCGGTTTTCATGAATGAATCTTCAAAGTTCCCCCGGGTGGAAAAGTAAACAAATAATTAAACTCTCTTGTGCCCTTCACGGGACGATTTCGGTCGGACGGAAAGAAGGGAAGGAGAGACAGTCCCCCATCGTAAAAGGGGGAAAACGCGCTTATTTCGGGTAGGTGTGTATTTGTGATCAGGAAAGGAACAAAATTCCACCGTCTCGTATAAGAGGCGGAATGGAAAAGGTAAACATAGAACGCACACAAGAAACACACACGCGCGCATTACGAGCAAAGAAGAGGAAAAGAAACAAAACATACTCTCAGTTATGATGTTTTGCTCTCATGGCAAATGCACAAACTGGAGAGAAAATATATGTTTCTCTCGCATCAGAAGAGCATAAGCCATGTTTAAAAAACTCACCATTAAATACTCACGGTGAGAACAACATTCGAGCAGTTCTCTTCGTGACACGAGTCCGAATTTGGAGTGGGGGAAACCCCTCGTGAGAAGTGAGATGGTGGTGAGATGAGCAGTGAGATGATCGCATGCTCATTCTCATCACGATCGCATGAACGCTGGACGCGAAATGAACACACGATTCTCTGAGAAATCTTGTTGGAATTTCGCCCCAAAAGCGACGCGCGTGGTAATCGAGAAGCATCGAAGGTTTTATGCTCAGGTACATCAGGCCGGCTGGACGATGTTCTGACCCTGGGTGGTGCAGACAAAACCACACAAAGAAATGCACTTCTCTCCGTCATACCATGCATCTTTCCTTATTATGTGAATCATTCGCAATGGCATGACAACGTTTGGCCTTAGGGCGAAATATATTTCCCCGATACACCAACCGTTTGATCCAATTATTGCGAGAGAAGAAGGGAAAAAAAACGCACAAACATACAATCCTCCCAACAACCATCGATCGTCGTCTTTTTTCGGACCGATCGGAAGAGCGTATCATAAAAATACAAAGACAAAACATTGCCGGTAGACATGCCGCACGGATCTTTCAAGGTAACCGTGCGAAATATAGACAGCAGCCAGCGAAGAATGTCGGCCTCGATCAAGCTCCGAGGAGCTCGCGATCGCGTAAAAGGAGGAATCGTAAAAGCGAACCCAAAACCCACCGGACACGAGAGAAGTGAGACGGAGAGAGAGAGAGAGACTGTGGGAGAGTGTATTATTAAATTGACTGAATTTCTGATATATTTATGATTGCAAATGTGCAGCTTACCGATCGATTTACTGATTTATTGCTTTCGTTATGCACTTTGATTGGGCCACGGGAAAAAAGGACGTGGCGCGCGGTCTTGGCGATCATATTTTGGCGATTTTTGTTCAGACACTGTTGCTGCTAGGACGGAAAGGGAAGGGGGGAGAGGCGAGCGATTACCTCAATGCTTCGTCTTTTATGGTACATTATAGTTCCCCCCGGAGGGTCACAATATCCTTGGGATATTTTTAGAGGTCCACACGAAAGTGAAACCGCTCCCGAAATGACGCGACGTTACCACACATCGGTTCAGTTTCCTTCCCCTTGGATGATGAGCGCAACTCACCGGATGCCTCGATGGAGGAATTTCGAGTCCAAAAAAAAAAAAACACACGTCCAGCGGCGAATTGACCGCTGCCGGTGAATGATTATTTGATTAATGAGAAATCCTAATGATGATTAATGGGGGAGGGAGAGCAAGGATCGGGTGGAGAGGATCCACCTGAACCGTGTTCTATCTAACCCGGTAACAGAATTCGCGGAAAATGTTTTAAACCCCACTTTGTTGTGGCTTCGTATTTTTATTTCATAA
>JXWZ01006280.1:0-12942 GCA_000956215.1 Anopheles farauti No. 4 | reverse complement strand
TGAGCGATTCGGTTGTGTACGCCGCTTGACGTGCAGCGCACGACCGGCAGGATAATTTTTACTCCAAATTGAGTCCCGATCGCAATCGAACCCGGTTCGCATTGACAGAACAGAAAATAACGCCGGTGTGGTGTTCGCTGTTTTTTTTTTGCCGATTTCTGCACTCACCACTGCCCCACGGTCAATGCAATCATCGTCGATAAACGTATTCCGATGGGATTAAATTTATTTTGCAATTTTAAATTATCGCAATCAAATTGGGAAACCGACCGACGGCTTTTTCGGCCCGTCCGTTCCGATTTTTCTTGTGACAGTTTCGTTTTCGTCGCTTTTTAAGCTTTCGGTGGTGAATACAGTCAGCGGGAGGGTGACCGAAAGGCGATAACCATTCAGTATCGGGCGCATTTATTTTGGCTCTGTTGAATGTCCCAAGCTGGGCGGAAAGAATAACTCACGTAGAAGATTTTTGCCGATTATTATGGCAGCGATTGTTTAGTAGAAAGATTTAAAAAATGTGTCTATTTGATTGCTAGTTGCGCTTTATTTGTCAAAATAATAAGTTTTTTTAAAATAAATCGTTAAACTATTTGTACTGTTAAATAGTAAAATCTGATCGTCACATCTTTATTCATTTTTTATGGTTTTAATCGTTCGTAAATTAATAGTGAAAAATTAAAATTTGAAATGTTGACCAAAATTCCTTAAAAAAATTATTTATTAATATTCAAATTTGAAACAAGGAAAATTAAATATAAGGACACTTTATCTTTCAAATGGTAAAAATGCAAGCATCTCAACTGAAACAGGAAATATTGACAAATGAATTACTGTAAGAAAGAAAGCAGCTTTTTTTATTTTACTTTCTACTCTACTTCTTTGTTATAATGTTTGTATTTTTAAAACACATATTTGTATGTGGTTATAGTTCTTTCTATTTCTGTATGTCCTATGTCTGTATTATATGTTGCACATCAACCGTTCTATTCTTTCAATAGGTTAATTTGAATATCTTTATGTTGTTTTCTATTTTTATTTTGATTTGATTTGAAATCTATAAAAGATGATTTTTCGAATATTTTATCATTATTTAATATTAATTACAACATAGACAACGGAAGAAAGACGATTAACAAAAAGAAAAAGAATATTTGACATATAATAATGTAAAAAATAATAGTAAAATAATCAAAAAAGTAGAGTTAATAGTTGAAAATGCAAACTATGCCTGAGTCGACGCAGCCTGTTTAACCCTTTTTCAGGTCGATTAAACGTCCGAATTAAATTCTTTATTGAAAGGGATAGCGGCGGGTAAAAAACCAAAAACACCAACACCACCTCAATATTAGGCAGCATGAATTCCGATTCACGGGCGCAGTGCAAAAAGGCAGCAAGATACTGAGCGGAATAGATCGACCGACCGATTGGTCTTAGCAGTCCGTCAGTCAGGGTTGGGTTTGGTTGGGATCTTTCTTTCGCCTTTTTTCCGCTGCTAACGCTGACTTATCCTTATCTTGGAAGCGAGGTAAAATAAAAGTGGATACGATGCCGACGTTTTACGTCTTGTTCGCTGCGATCGAGTCGATGCGGCCAGCTATAGCTTCAGCTTTTCACTCAACCCATCGGATGGTGGTGAAAGAGGGTGAAGGTGAAGGAAAAAAAAATATATAAAAAAAATAAAATAAATGGAGTAAGTACCATCGTTGCCAGTAAAAGGCAAACGATTTTCGCTGAGTACAGAAATAATAGATTTCAATTTATTTATTTCCATCGCTTTCCGCGATCATGGTTGTGTGTGTTTGTGACTTTTTTTCCTGTTTGAGCCATTGGCGAGGCAACTCGTTTTTCCTCCCTTTTCCGCCGGACCACATCGAGTTTCCCACTGGAATGCCGTGACAGGGAAGAGTTTTCGCGTTTCTTTTTCACGCTGTTTGGGTTCGGTTCGCTGGCGCTACTGCTGCTGCTGCTGCTACTGCTGTTGCCCGCTGCATTCGGCCTTCGGGAGCTTATTCGTAATCGATTTTCATCTGACTTCTCTCCGGCGGGATGTGCTTGTTATCGTTTTCGCGGGAAATGGCTAAGCGGGCACGGATTGCGATAGAGTTTAAGAGACGCTAAACAAAATGGCTTACCGACACGGCACGTGAGACGGGCGGTAGCGGAGAGAGTGGGAGAGAAATTGAATAGGAAGTCAAACGCGAGGAAAGGGAAAAGTAATACATGCCGAATGAAAAATCCCGGGCGAGTGGAACATTCTTGAGGAAAACCATCCTGTCCGTCAGTGAAGAGGAAAACAAAGCAAAAAGTACAGAAAAAAACACACAGCGAAACGCACCGCCCCATCCGCTTTTCGTGTTGGGCTGGGTCGGGTGCGGTTGGAGAAAATCGAGCAAATTGTGCGAAAATGGCATTCCTTTGGTGGAAAGCTTGTTGTCACTTGCAGTTGAACTACGCTTGTCGTCGATTGTGTATGCAATCGAAACGATCTGGCTGTATGGTTTCGGGAGAGGAGGTAAATGGAGGAGGGGGGGGAGTAGGGCACGAGCAGTGATGGAATGGAAATGTGGGACAGGAGAGGAAGAGATCGAGCGGAGAGATATGTAATAGACTTGCTTTTCTTTCGTGTGCTCGTTTGGTTTGGAATGGGTCTTTAAATCGCAGGCGAAACTCTTTTTTCCAAAAATATGTTTTTCCAACGCATCTTTTCAACTTATTAAAGTTTTCTATAAGTATTACGATTTGTGTTGGACAAAATGGTAAATATGATTATTAAAGCAATTGTGTAGATGGAAGTTTAGAGTTTAAAAATGTTGTGACGGTTTCCTGAAATTTAAATTTAAAATTCTAATTTTAAAAAAGCTTTTATTTCAACATTGTTACCAAAATATTAGGGTAGAATTATCAACATTTTTATTAATCAAAAAGAAATAACAAATAAATGATGTGCATTTGGCTTCGCAATTGTTCGCAGCTCTATTAATTTTATTAGAAATATGATTAGAATTAATACATTTATTAGAATATTCAGATTTAATACACACAAGTAATAATGTGGAAACCATCCTCGTTAAAAATGATGAACTCGGATTCTTTAATCGAAACTGATTAATTTAATCATTTTTATCATATTTTTATTTCTGTTCTTTGAAAATAATCAAATAAATTTCCTAAAAAAAAAAACAAAATAAAAAGCAGGTCACTTTTTAAAAATATAAGACGCAATTTTTGTTTCCTGAAACCCATCCGAGTATAAACGATTCTTACGAAAATGTTGGCGACTTTATAAAAACGTAAACTTATTTATCGCTTATCTGGAATGGATAGTCCATTTTGAGGTTAAAACAATTAGATTACCTTCGAGTGTTAGATCCTTCGACCGACTGCTATTTAAATGTTCCCATTTCGTTTCGTTCTATTTCTTCTCTGGCACCGCAAAAGTATCCTTCCTGACCTCAACCACCCCACAATGGCGCCAATGAATATCAACCAAAAAAAAAAAAGACACAAAAACCCTCCACCCCTTCCCACACCTTTTCATACCTTTTGTCCACAACCCAACCGAATCAAGGAACGAATCCGGCATTCAAATTAATCAGTGCCTGGGCAATAAAACTGTCAATATTAACAAATGACGGAAGGTGCGGAAATTAATCCTATAATTTGTACCCTTTCACGTGGCTCCCTCGCCACCGCTCGCGTTCCCTCCGCCGACGGGGAAAGGGTGGATCATTGCGCCGACCGTTGGCTTTCGCCGGTGGTGAAGATTTGCTACAGATTTTTCCGTCGGCCAAACCCTTTTCGCTCTGGATTCGGGTTCGACTCGAATCCCGTATCAGCGTTTACCCAACAACCCGTCCGTCCTGGGTGTTTTCCCGTCCCCCAGGTGGAATAAATAGGACGATGAGGGGGAAAGGGGTGTTGTGTTTTCGGGCCGAATTACCTTCCCCAAATCTCCTCGTTCCCCTGCGAGCGTTTGGGGCTCGGTTTGGATTTCCACTTTCGGGAACAAATCGTTCCTTTCGGGGCTCGGTTTTGGGGCACAAGCCGCTCTCGAAGGTGCTAAGAAACCCATTGTCTTACCGGCGGGTCGGACGCTTCGTGACGCTTCCCGTTTTAATGTGATCCTACCCCGCCCAACCAGCGATGAAGCCACTGTATGGCAGGCCCTTTTGACCGACGGAACACAGGGATTGAACCCGGGAGGGCTTCACCTCTGCCCGGTGAAGGGTGAAGGAGTGAAATTATTTATACTAAATCAATTTGTCATTTTAAAACCCCCTGTGTGTCTGTTTTGTTGCCCGGGAAAGCGTGTATCACACTCACGTTTCGTTCCTTCACGTTTGCTTCCTCACGAAAGTGTCCCTTTTTCTTTGGGCCTGTCCGGCGGACGCTGCGATTCGGTAGGTGATAGCTACCGGGTGCTGGTCGGCACATAGGAGAACGCTGCGGACATAAAACAAACGCTTCGAAGGCGGAAACGTGCACCCTTGGAAGGATGCGCATTTCTTTTTTCGTTTTTGTCCGCGTTGTAACGATCGGAGAAAAAATGTAAAATCGAATAAGAAGGAAACCGATCTGATAAAGTGAGACAGAATACGCACAGCAAACGGGGGTACAAATCCCGAAGAAAGGAAGGAAGAAAAAAATCGCCTGCACGAATGTCATAATACACGAACGGAATATTAATCGAATCATCAACCTCATCGGTGGGTTTTTTTTTCGCCGGTGTAATGTGTTTTTATTCCCGCGTGCGCGTGTGTATGTGTGTGTGTGTGTGTCTTCTACTGCCTCATTTCCAATCGCGGCGTGCCCAGCGCGTCACCGCTGGAGAGCGATAGGAGAAAATGAGGAGCTTAACGGTTGAGCGGACGAACCTTGTCCCCAGAAGTACATTATGAGGCCGGGCTTAAGTTTTTCCGTTCCCTTGCTCCTGGGTGTTTTTTTCCCTGTGAGGTGGAAAATTGGGCACGTTGTGTCTATTGTTTTGGCACCGTGGACTTTGGGTACCGCCATGTGGGAGACCCATATGTTATGGTCCTCCTGACGGTGGGGGCAATATGGGTGCAATATGGGAAATTATCGTTTGAATATTTATGTATCCCTCTGCCTGCCTTTGCTCTCACACTCTATGGGACAGCATTATTATCGAAGGATCGCACGTTGCCAGTGAACTAAACGATCATACTTGCGAAGATTTGCGATGGTTTTTTCTCTTGGTTTCTCTTGTCGTGGGATGTATCCAAGGGATGATTTGTTTGGCGTATTTATTATTGACATTAAAAAAGGATAGCTTTTTTTTACCACTATGCAATTATAAAGCTTATTATTTTTACTATGCAATTACGAAGCTTTTGAAACAAATGTTACGTTTCTTACATCATGTTGATGTTTCAAAATGTAGACAAAAGACATATTTTGAAAATATATTAAGTATTTTACTTATGTCTCGACATTATTTTCCACAAACAATGTTGGTATTTTCGTTTCGTTAGCTTCGTTTCAAATCACTTTTTATACTTTTTGGACTCACATTTGGTTTCTAACTTACATTGCTAAGGATATTTCATTCCTAGCCAAACTGTCGTCATAATGCTATTAAATTAATAGAAAACTAATTTTTATTTTTTTTCATTTTACACATTTTTTTGTAAAAAAAAAAAAATATATTTAAAAATCGTCATATTAAGGCTTTTACATCAACCGCAACATATTTTTTTACCAATGCCATGGCTCACCAACATACACAGTATTTGACTGTGTGTGTCGGCACGGTAGTCTTTTAAAGTCTTTTATATGTTTTATCGATATTTTGTGAAAAAATTGTGATTAAATTTCTACATGTTTTCATTTATTTGTTTATCTTTCTCTTTTTTCTGCTCTAATTTTTGGACTGAGACGTGTCTCCACCAACAAACACGATATCTCAACTAAATATTAAGTAAATAAAAGGTAAATAATTTTAATTATTTGCAAAAAAAATTAATCTTCGAAAATTAAATCGCCCTTCACAGTGTTTGCTATGGTCATTGAAATCAATTCTCGTTATTTCAATCTTACTATTAAGATGAGTTAACTGAACGCTAGTTCGTAAAATATCTGTCAAATAATTGCCTCCGATTTGTTGAAGTAATTTATTTGATTCATCACGTTCCAAAATCTCTTTCAGGGTTCGTGTTCCACGTGTCATAATTCTGTCCTGCTACGTTTTTACCCCACCTGCACCGCCACCTTCGTCATACATGCAGTGCACCTCCCGAAAAACGTGCACGGGTCAAAATGCAACCGGTGCATTTTCCCTCCGAAAATCATTTTCTCAATGCCGTCATCATTCACTTCCTCCCTCTAGTCCCTCTCTCCCTCGCACTACTTGAGACATCGATATCGATAAATAGTGAGACATCGATTTACTCCCAAAAGTCATCGAACACACGTCACGGCGAGGGGGGCGTAAGGAAAACGGGGGGTAGAAAAAGACCGCAACGCGGAACGACCGGAAGTGTGAGGTTTCGTGTTTTTTTTTCGTCTTCCCGCCACCATAGAAAAACCACCTCCTGTTCGATTGCTGGTGCTGCTCGGTCACGGTGGGAGAAACGCACAAAAAAACGTCCTTTCACGCTGTCCTCTTGACTGCCGCGTCGGTGGAAAGTGAGTGGAAATGAAAAAGCAATACGCTGGAAGAGAACAAAAAAGCAGGGCAAAAAAAAAACGCACCGGTAATGATTACGCAGAGGAATCGTCTTCCTTTCATTCCTTCACATCGCCGCTCGTTTTTTCCTCTCGTCGCTGTTCCCGCTCCCTCGTCGTCCTCGTTCCGGTGCGCTCCAGGAGCAAGTGCCGAATTTTTCCACATTCTGTTTGCAATGGAAAAATCGCTTTTTTCCGCTCGCAACGGCGCGCAAGTGTTGGGCTGCCCGTGGTTCCTTCGTGCCGTACGTGGGGATTGAGCGCCTCGAGCGATGCCTGGCGACGAAATGCTGCCGCACGCACGCATACACGAGCCTCCCCCCCCCCATGTGGTCGTGAGCTGCCAGTGTGTGCGTCCGTTTGTCCCGAAGAGGTTCTGGCAAGGACGAAGACTCCTTTTTCCTGGCCGCGAAAGCGAGTGCCGAAGGAACTCTGTTCGAAGGGAACGGGAAGAAAGCAACCCCCGGTAGCAGTAATCACCCGAAGAAGCCCGAAACGGCCACCGACAGGCGCGTGAGTGTGAAGTGAGCTCACGATGGTGAGAAGATTCGTCTCAGACGGAACTATCTCACGCAATGATTTCGGTTGGTTGTGTTGGTGCATGTTTCCTTTCAAAGGACGAAGAATGGAGAGCGTTTGGGGGTATGAATTCGCCTTCGGTGTATCCTTCCTTTTCGGTTGAAGGTTGAATCGCGCGTTGCGTTTAGCAGAGCGGGTTGAATAATTCGAAAGGGTTCGAGTTGATGGCTGGCGAGGAGACAAGCTTGGAACAGTTTTTCGCTAGTTTGGAGTAGTTTTTGGTACTCTTTCTATTTTTTAGTAGCACAGCATTAGTAGCATAAATGTTTCATTTGTCGTATGTTTAAAAATGTTATTAATTTTTTTTTATTCTCCATTTTTAAAATGACTTGAAACGATACATATACCGTGTGTCGTACAAAATCCCTTACCGTCCATTCTGTCCCAATCGAATTCCACTCATCTTCGGTTCCTTCGTTCCCTTTCTCCCGCTTTTCCCGCCTCCTCACCGTTTTTTTTTCTTTCCGTCGAATCGACACGATAATATAAACATGACGACAATGATGAAAATAGATGATAACGATTTTCCTAATAAAGATACGCGGACACAACACCGGCGTTTGTGTGTTTCGTGGCCACCATTTCGGGAGGGGGGGAAATAAAGCGCAATGAGAACGAAGGGTGGATGAAAAAGTGAAGAAGTGTCAGGAAAATGTGGGAAAATTACCAGCACCGGCCGGCTTCCCGTAGCAGGAGAGCGAGAGGTAATGGGTTCTGATGTTCTGGTGTGCGCTTTTTTTTTCTCTTTTTTTCGATCTGGTTCGCGTTCGGTTTGCGAGCTGGGTATGATTTGAATCGTTGATTACAAACACAAGCCTAATGTCGAAACCGTGAGAGCTTCGCTTTTTTCGGGTGTGAATTTGATGAAAAAAAAAAAAAACTCCGAAAAAGATACTTGAATTTTGCTACGGATTTGTCCCGCATGTTTATGGGTGGGATTAAAAAATTGATCAAGGAATTAAGCGATAATGGAGAAGTAAGTCCGTCCGTTGGGCTTCGGTTTTTTTTCGGATTTTTGTGCAAGATTTTGCATTTTCTTTCTCCCTCTCCTCCGACATCTTCCCGAGAGTGATAGTTATGGGCCGGATTTGACTGTCTCTCGAAGGATTCCTCTGCAGTCCTGCGCCACGTCAGAACGGAGCAGCCGGAGCGACACAGGTATGGGTTTTCGCTGCGAGCTGGCGTGAAATTGATGCCATAAAGTGGGAAAATTGCGCCAAACACCACGACGGCAGAGATGGCGACGACAATACCCACAAATAGAGCACAGGAGCCTATTATCATTCGCTCCAGCCGCGGCACCGGCCCGGGTACGATCGTAATCGGCGCTAATTGTTGCGTTCTGCGTTAGCGCTACTCGCTTGTAAAGCTGCTAGCTGCTGGCGGCGGGTAGTGTCCATCGGGTTGGAACTAAATTTTGCCACCGAATGGGCGAATACTGCCACGTGCTCTACGTCTGGATGCCAGCCGAAACGAGTCACTCGTTATGATAATTGTTTGCGTTTCGTTAGTTTGCGCTGCGTTGATGAAGATCGTCCCGACGAAATGGTTAAACAACGTTCAATGGGGATAGTGGCAGCAAATTTGCTGAAAATGTCGTTTTATTTGTCGAAAAAGTTTCCAAAATTTCGGTTTATATGTATCGCTTCTTACTGCTCAACGAAATGTTTCACTTTGAATCCATTTGAATTTGGAAATGTTTTAACATACTTTGTATCAACATTACTGAATTATAACCTCAGCGTTACTTTTTATATGGTTTTATGAACATTATTATTAGTTTTGAACATTTTTTTTGTTTTTGATTTAATGAATGTTGTAATTTTTTGGTTTTTTATTTGTAATTGAATTGCAATTGTTTTATTTTGCATGATTTATTAAAATCATTTTAATGAAACTACAAAATCGGAATGATTAAAATGCTAATTTTATTGGTTAAATTACCCAATTAATCATTAAAACTTATGGAATATATAGCTTTTTCTCATTTATCAAATAATATGAACATGTTCGATACCACTAAACATGGGGACGAAACTAACGCTTTTATTAATCTGATTTAATATCAGTAAGATCAGTATGAACAATAAATTATTTGAAATACTCATGCAAACAATTTCGATGCATGTCAAACGTTTCAAATATTTTCTACATTTCTTCTTTGAGTAATGAAACATTTTCTTCCTGTCTACTTTCAGACTCAGCCGTTATCGCACGTGCCATAGACCTATCTGGAACCTTGCCGTAAGTTTCGATAGCAATTTCGTAAGCAATATTTTGTGCGCGATCAAATGTTCCTCCCGAAAACTCCGTTATCGTTTTGGGTTGTGCGAAAGTTGGTCACCGAAAACTTTGCCCGAACGCGTCTCGTCAAAACCCATCCATCCTGTGCTGACCTTTAGGGGTTGCTTTCGCCTCAAAAAGGATTCAGCACTCAACCCGGCGCTCCCCATTCCCGAACCTCTTTCGCGGACGTGGCTGCTTCGCCTGCCGGGTTCAATCTTGCGACCCAAACTAACCTGACCGGTTGAAATTTTGCTCATTTTTCCCTCCGAAACGGAGCGGCCAGAATGACTTGTTTCTTGGCTGATAAGATTAGCGAAGGGAGAGAAAAAAAGCCAACCGGAGTGTGTGTGTGTGTGTGTGTGTGTGTGTGTTCCGTTTCCGGGGGTTGGATTGGCATATTGGAAGAGGGACGAAAAACATCTTGTTTTCCGTATCACCTTAAAACCGTTTACGAAACGTGCTTCAGCAGGCGAGCGGAGGGAAAAAAAGCTCATTACTATCAGTTTTTCATCGACTTCAGGGGGTCAAATGGTTTGTGTGCGTGAGGGGTGAGAAGTTTTGGGCGAAAAACGAGATTTTTTGCCTTCCTTTGTTACCTTATGCTTGAGTGTGTTGTTATTTCTGTGCAGCCATTTTCATCGACCAGTTTAAGAAGGGGCAGCCAGACACCGAACTTGTCCTTTTGGGTCCTTTCCGATACGAAAACTAGAACTAGTTCCTAACCTTCTGCCCAAGGTGCCCATGGGAAGGTACGTCCGACTGCATGAGGAGAGCGAGAGAATGGAGAATTACAAAGCAAAAAAAAACCACGCACACATAATGAATTAAACAACTGTGGACAGAAAGGTCGCAAAGCATCTCGACCGTTTTGGCTTGTTGTGTGTTTTTTTTTTATTTCGTGTGTTGATTTTGTTCGTTTGTTTGTTTCGTGCCATAATATCAGCTCTCGTCGTTCTTCGGGCAAGCGGAAGGTGGGCAAGTAAACGACAATTTCCCTGACTGCCCGATTTCCATTTTCTCCTCTCCTGGTGGCTGCATAATGAAGCAGGGAGAGAAACTGGAATCGCCTGCCTGGTCGACCATTTCCCGGGTCGCGGTTCGCGAAAATTGTGACGATTTTTTGCCCTGGTCGGCTGTGCCGAATGTTCGCCCGAACACAAATCCGAAGCTGCTTGCTTCGGAGGCGCCGACACGAGTCGGGGTATTTCCGACCCGTTTTTCCCGGCGCGTGCACGTGGTTCCATTGTGTGCCGTTCGTTTGTTTTTTTTCTTCCATCTAATGGATGAGAGATTGAGTGCTGGGAGAGAAAGAGCGAAAGAAATGGAGTAGTTTGATTACGAACTTATTTATTTAAAACAATAGTTAATAAATAAATAAGATGGAATCGTTAAAATTTTTGAAACAATTTATTTACGCTTGTAAGAAACGATATAAAAGTTCTCACCAGCACTCACTAGCATAAACCGAGCGTTCCGACACGAGAGAACAGCTATGGGTTGTTTTATTAGAAAGGGGAAACTGCTTTCCGCTCCGAACACGCGAGAAGGGGTGTGAAAGCAGTTTCGATTCCCCTGCTGAGTTTTCGACCCCTCAAACCAGTGGCCCTTCATGCTCATTTCGAGCAGAAAATGTGAGAAAATACACGAAGACATAGCTGGCATCGAGCGACCCGCCTGATTGCTGGAGTAATGGTAACATTTAGATAATTTTTGCGAATTTTGTATAAGATGATATTCATTTATTTGATTGTAAAATTGTTAAAAAATGTTTCCAAATGTTTGTAAACGCTTTATCTAGCCTCATACATTCCCCGTTTAGTGATTCACCTTCAGCTTCGTGTGCGAACGAATCGTTTTTTGCAGTGGTGTGAGATTTTCCAACTTCGTGCCATTTTCGAACGGTTTTCGAACAACTTCGGCCACCCCCTGCTCGTAATGGGGTAGCATTGGCAAGGGTAGGAACGTGGCGGAAATCATTCCCGACCCATCGCAGCCGACCGAGCGTTCGGCTAGCGCCCAATCCACCGCTATAAACCGGCCCGCTGTTTACAAATCGCGCTGCTCGACGTCGAGCAGCTCGGAATATCCGTGCCCAGCAGCCGAACGCGCAGCTTCGTCGGCTCGGCACTCATCGCCACGGATAAACGGGTCCATAGTCCAAACGGAACCTTCGTCGAAGTCAGTTCGTTCGCGTGCAAATCAATTCCACGAGCGACTACGTTAACGGAAGGTCGTCGCCGCGCGCTGTTTCGCCATCCCCGCCAGACAAATTTTTGCCCGCTTTTATCGCTTTCTTAAATTGTAAAAAATCCGGTGATTCGCCAAAAGTCGCAAAGAAAAATTCCTCCTTTTGCCTACACGACGACACCGTGGTTTTCGCTACACCAAGGAAAAAAGGTAGTTTGTGCGGTGTTCTGTTCAGTTTGGTTTCGGAACGTGATTTTTTTTTCTCCCCCGAGCTGCGGCTGTTGTGTGAATTTTTCGTCGGGAGCGGTGGTGTCGAAAAAGAGCAATACGGTCGAAAAATTTGGTGCGAACTGGCTGCTGCCGTGGTGCAAGGAATATAACGAATACTTGCTGGCACAAGGGCATAAATAAAATCTTTTCCGATGAAACAAGTTGTGCAAAATACCGACAGAGGCTGAAATGTTCCTCCTCGCCGGGAAGTAGGTGAAAAGACGGTCCGGTGTGTGTGTCTGTGTTGTTCGCGAAGTCACGCTAAACGATCCGAGTGAGTCGGCGGTCTACGACAACGACGGTTCTAAGATACGGCATTCGATACGGTGACAGTGTGCGTTTCACTCCCCCCCCCCGTAACGTATAAGCCACCTCAACGCCACGAGTGGTGGTGATCCCGGGTGATAAGATCGTAAAAGTTTGCAAGCGCGTATCGAATCGCGAACAAAACCGACTGGCCCCGGGAAGTGAGGCAGTAAACCTGCGGAGGGGATGAAAATTTCACCCGCACATGAAATCGATTCCTCCGAGTTTCCAGCACGTGAAAAGTGATTTGGTTGGTGTGTTTATGTGTGTCTGTGTCGCGTGCAAACTCTTATCGTTCCTGGGTTCGCTGCGGCCGTCTCGGGGAGAACATCAAAATTTCAAGGGCATAGAATAAACGGAAGAAAAGCATGAAAAAAAAACAGGAACGTAATTTTTCAATTTGCGCCCGGCGCCCGGTCACACCACCCACACCCGCAAGACACTTTGGCAAACAATCGACGGTGGTCGCGAATGATGCACAAGAAAACTGTGTTAGTGAGACACAAGAAACACACCGCGGCCCTCCGGTTCGTGCAGGGAATTAATCGAAACAAAGTTGTTACAAACGGCACGCTTGTATATGCACGGTCTCGCTAGCACGCCCCGTACTAGCGGTTTCTGTAAAGCTGGGTG
>JXWZ01006275.1:0-14178 GCA_000956215.1 Anopheles farauti No. 4 | reverse complement strand
GTGGGGGACTTCAGGAGCAGTGTGTACTTCTATGTGTCATCGTCAAAAGTTGGTTAACTGAAACGACTGAGAGTAAGAGTAGATGTCCCTAGTTCTGTGGGGGAAAAAGAACACATGGGCCGTGTTTGGAACGCGTTTTTTTTGGTTCATAATCTCCTGATTAGTTTTCTGAACTACGTATTCGAAATGATCGGCCACCTGTCCAGCAGACGTCCCCGCGGCTAATGTGTTATCCCAAATTTAACTCCATTTTACTCTATTTAGTTTAAATTGACAAGTGTTTGGAACCTGTGAAGTATGTGTTCTGCATATCGCCTGGGCAATGGTTCAGATAGGTCGGATCCACTTTCCCTGCACAAGATACAGAATACTCGATGCTCTGTACTTTCTGTTCGCAAGGTTAGCCTACGGGTTGATGTGTGCGTGTGGTTTTTCTCGAATCGAACGGGGAACAAACGGGAGGGCGGCTTGCCCGGCGACTTACCTTCGACCCAAAACGTGTGAAAATTCGTTCTCGGTCGATACCGTGCAGAGTGTATGTGTGCGGTCCCACTGGCCCGCGCTAGTATACAAATGCTGTTCGATCCCAGTAGTCATTGTGTGACGTTTTGTCAGCCGAAGGACGGGACTGACTTCTCATCACTTCTCGCCGTGTTTTGTGAGCGTGGGCGCGCGTGTTTTTTTTTTCGAGTCTTGTTTGTCGGTTATGTGTCGGTGCAGTAGCGTATCATCGGGACATTCCAGTGGATCTGGTGTGTGGCGGCATCCTTTAGTGTATTTTTTTTCATCTCTCTATTGCAGCCGAACGCACTGTCGCGTTTGAATTGTGAACCTGACCTGACCTGGGGAGACCACCTGGTGAACGGCGCAGTGTACGTGCTGCAAAACATCTCCTCCCTGCAACGGTTTCAGCCACCGGTGGTAGCGGTGGTTTGCTCCCCAGCAGAACCTCCGGCCTCTCCACACCGCCGGACCGGCGGGGAGATGCGTGTGCAGTGCGTGCCCTTCTAGTGTATAGTGTATGAGTGTGTCCCAGCCAACAGGAGTAGCGTGTTCGGATTGCACCGCGCCGGAAGCATCAGAAGAAGCTGAAGGTGCGACCAGCCGGGCGGAACTCACCGCAGGTGTGGTGGCTGTAGAGTTGTGCTTGTGTGTGTGTGTGTGTGAGAGTGTGTCACTGGAGTAGAAGCGGAAGTCGCAGTTGGGAGTAGCCAACATCCCCTCGGCTATCGGGGGAAGGTTTATTTTGGAACGAAATCCGAGGTGAGTCTTCGTGAGGTTCCAGCTCCCCGCACCCGGGCTGCTCCGGTGGTGGCCTGGTCGCAGAATATCGGTCGGTTTTATGTAATTATTAGTCGGAAAAATCGATTTTCCTCCCCGTGCGTGTTTTTGTGTACGCGCGCGCGCGTGTGTGTGTGGGGCTCGTCGTCGTTGTTAGTCGTCGGACGCGAAATCGAAACGTCGGTCGGGGCCGACCGATGGTGAGTGAAATATCGCTTCGAAAGCAGTGCTCTGCTCACAGCTCAGTCGCGAGATGAATTTCTCTCGCGTGCGGTTTGCTTGTGCGGTCTTTGCTTGTCTCAGCGTTGGATGAGCCAGGGTATCTCACCACGGTGAGGATTCGATCGTTTTTATGTGTGTGTGTGTTTTTTTTTTCCTTACGCCAGTGAAACTATCCACGGTAGGGAAACAAGCTCCTTCGCTTAACAAGGAATACTGGCACCGCTCTGGTCCAAAGGATGGTGTTTCCTACATTACATAAGTTTTGTAACCACCTTCTCCGTTTCTTTCCGTTGGCGTAGTTTACGAGATCATCACGTACGTAACTTGGGTGAATCGACTCCACGAATCGATCGAAAATGAAATGTCAAACACACAAAAGTGATCTGTCATCTGGGGGCGCTATTTGTTTACCATAGAACTTTTGTTATTGTTTCCATTTGTTTTTGCTCTTAATGTATAATTTAATGGAAATAATCCATTTCCACATGCCCGTTGTAGAAGGTTTGAAGGTTAATATGGGCAAAAAATATAACAGCAAAGAAACAAATTTAAATGTAAATAACATTAAGATGAACAAAAATTCCTATCATTTAAAATATCAGCAAGCCATTTGTTTCTTTTTCTAGTTGTGCATTCAACATCACCCCACGTTAACATGCTTCAGATATCCTGCAAAGGAAGAGGTTATGGCACTGTCAAACGCGATGTACTCTCGGTCACACGAGAGTAGCTTTTAGAATAGCTTCACCACCATCGAAGTGTGTCATCGAGTATTGATTTTTAACTGTACATGCTATACCAGGCCGCTGCGGAGTGTACCAGACTTGCGGTGTGGCATTAGCAGTTCGTTCGCTGTGATGAGCAGATGGACACACTGCCAAGTTTGCTCAGGAGATGTATATGTCTGAGCTACTGTTAAACTAAACATGCGTACTCCGAGATGATTGCAATGCATTCTTGAATCTTGGCCACCATCTTGCCTATCAGCTTAGGACAGATACTTTTCCGCAACACAGTGATGAGTTCATTACAATATGGTAATTCCATGACGGATGCACCCGACCGATGTGCGACGATACGCTGTGGCTCTCCGTTGCCGGCGTTTTTTTGTTCTAGGTCGATCATATTGCCGTCCTATTAGTCCATTACCTCCGGAAGCAATTTTCTGCCGTCGCTTTCAAGCGATTACTTGCCGCGGAAATTGGCATCCCCTCGGCGGTATACTCTCATATCGAACCATTTCTTACTCACCAACAGCATCTACTGTGCGATGGACACGAGTTGTTTCCAGTGCTGCTCGAAGATAAGCGGCAGCTCCCAACTCTGTTCGGTGTGTGTGTGTGTGGGAGGAGGGGTGGGGCATAACCGTCCTGATAAATCACCCGGTTCAGACCGGGCTCTGGAGTTGTTGATTCGATCCGCAATGGTTCTTCAACACAGCAGCAGCGCCATCTAGGGGAGAGCTAGTGAAGCAGGAGAAAGCAAAAAAGAAAAGATAAGAGAAGAACGCTTTGGTGTTTGCCTAGTGAAGGAGGAGTCAGCGCCCAGTGTTGCTGGAGCACAGCAGGGTGTGTTGGCCTGATAACATGCAAGAGCTGCCGCCATCACCCGTTGAGTGGATGCTGCTAAAGAAGGCCCGTGTCCAATCAGTTGAGGACTTTCTTTCCCGCGCTGAAGTCGTTCCTCTTCGGGATTGAATCGACTTGGCGGTTTTCATCGGTCCGATGTTCGCCGCGATATCGCGACTCGCGTCCGTGTCCGACCACTAGAATCTTGATAGATTAGGTGAGACAATCGCATTCGGAGATAGTGCGCGTACTCCATCCCGCAAAAGAACTCGATTCAAAAGACAATGCGGGAGCACTCGCCGGAACACTAGCCCATTCCCGACCGGCAAAGGTCAGGTGGATGTTGAACCCGTTTGCCTTCACCCATCACTGGCGATGGGAAAATCACTGACGATGTGTGTGAGGTCATGTGTCAAATGGAAGTCTAAACTTGCCTCTCGTCACGCGCTGCTCTGCGTGTGAACAATCAGATGGGTTTACTGGGAGCCAAACCCGCGCTCAATGTAATCATGTCGGTCGAGTACAGTGGCGCAAGATGCTTTCTTTCCGCCCGCCCGGCCAGCCTTGTTTGGATTTTCGCTCGTCCCTCGGCGCACGGTTTGACAGGTGGTGGGTGCGGATTGAAAAATTCAATTTGGACCCGCAGTTTTCGGCACAGTGTGTGCCGTAAATGTAACAGCATAGTTTTTTTTTTGTTTTTCAAATCAAAAGCTCAATCATCCGCACTGAAGATTACCCAATTAAATGAATAATCGGTTGATCAATCAAGTGAAAGTGAACGTGAAATTAAAACTTTCTTATGGAGGAACGGATTGTTAGGCGGCAGAAGGGGAATCCAATTTTCTCTACTGAGTTACATCTAGACATCGTGGGAAATGCAGAGAATATTTGTAACGTGCAACTTGAGTTTTCAAATTATAATTTTATAAAAAAAGTATCTTGCACGAAAAGACGGAAAAACATGGATGAGCGTTAAAAGATTCAAAACATTTTTTGATCATTAACGATGTTTCACGATGACTTCACGATTGAATAATGGTGAAATGATCATAAAATTAGGTGCAAACACTTACGGGGAATTTAATTCTTGTTCTCTTGCTGTTTAATACTCCATGTTTTGAGTAGTTATACAAATGTGAAAAAAACAATCTATGCTCATCGTCACTCGATCGCTACTGGCTGTGGGCAATATTCTTTTCGCGCCCAAACTTTTGTCGCACACCGTGAACCTACCTACGCAGGAAGAGTGCAGGCGAGCTCGATGATGGAAACGTTGATTTAAATGTTGTTTACATCATCCGTTTCCATTTCGCTTTTGGTCGGAGAAAATTAGAAAACCCGATGAAGACGTGGAAGACACATTTCGCATGCTTCTACCGCACCCCGTCGCGAAGGAAGGAAGATGTATTTGCAATTAGATGGGCGCACCGTTGGGGGCGATACTTTCGCCGGTCAGCGTTTCGTGCTTCCTGCGCGGTGACGAATCGCAATATCGATTGTTGTGTGCACTCGTTTTCGGTGGCAAGCTGGCCTGGTGCCTACTGTCCCCAGATGTGTTCGCAAGATACATACTCGCTCTGTTTAGTCTTGTGTAGGTGGCAACAGCAGCAGCAGCAGCAGGTGGCAGGCCACAGTTGAAGTTCGTGTTGAGTTTTCGAGTGTGCTTCGACCCATGCTGGTGAGAGACATTAGCGTGAGGTGGATGGATGGATAGGGTCTCGGTCGGTTTATGGGTTTTCTGGCGTGTACGTGTGCGCGTCCGTTAAGGGATTTTCTTTCGGTGAGAGCACGCGCTGCAAACTCTGCCTCGCTGCCCACGCCCGTCTCTTCACTATTTCCGCGCACCCGATTTACTCTTCTCTTTTTACTACCGATCATTAGTCCGAGCGCGGGGGCGTCCGGAGTAGAATGGTGGATTCTTCCCCTGGCTGGGAGGGGGGGGGGGGGGGGGGATCCAGTGGGAAACGGTGCGTAAATGAGAATGGAATTTTTCCTCTCCAACTTGCCGTTCGCCGTTTCTGCCCCGTTTTCACTCTACCGTTGCGAGCAAAATAAACTCCAATGCGTTTCTTTCGGTTCCTGTTTGCGGGGGGTTTTGAAAGAATGGTTAGTCTTGTTAGGATTTTGTTTCCCCCCTCCCAACCATGCACATGCCGCCTGCCGGTGATGGAGAATCAGTGATCCTATTTTTGTACAATCGGATCCGTTTCTACGGGTGGATGCTTCTCGAAGCGTTGTGTAGTGTGTGTGTATGTGTGTGTACGGGTGAAGCATTAAAACCAGAAAAAGATATCATCCCGATGGGGAATAAATTCACATACGGTGATATAAGGTACGAACATCGTGTATTGAAATGAGTTATCCGAATGAACAATATTCATTCAATTGACGCTCGACTCCAAAATAGTCCCATAATTTGTCGAATTACGAAAAAGATCTCCACGAGTGGGAGATGGTTTTAAGCGTAATAACAGATATTCTCAACACTACCTACCTACCCTCACGCCAATCGTAATGAATGGCCCCTAAACGTCGATCAAAGAAACACATTTTGCTGCAAATCCCTCCCGCGACCAGCACCTTTGCCGATCGAACGGTGGCGCGGCTCTTCGTTTGATACTATTTTTAAGGCAACGGTTTTAAGTGGACCACCGCAACAGCAGTAGCAGTAGCATTTGTAGCAGCAAATTTAATCTCACTGCACAAGAGCATGAAGACCATGTTTCCCAGGCAGTTAGGGGAACGTCTTGTAATGCTCGGTAACGTGTAGCGCTCCTCCGGCAGCAGCAGTATCAGTTGCACTTTGCTTCTGCTGGTGGTGCAAGTGGATCATAAAATTATCCTCCCAAAGACCGTGCTCGAGATCAACTATGCTCCCCCCGTGAGCATGTAGCGGCAGTAAAAGTCGCCAGACTGACGCATCGGGAACGTGGGATGAGTATTCTCCTGGATGGGCACCCGCAGAAGGGTTTTCCAATAGCTCCCATCTCGGTCCGTTTCGTCGTTGACCTGAAAAAAAAATTAATTATATTTGAGTAGCAAACACACCCGACGTTCAGCCGCGTTCGGGCTGCTGCCCGTTGTACAGACGGCGAGGAACGAGCAGTGCAAATGTGATTTTACTACTCGTTGAAAAGTGCGTAACACAGTGACAACATTAGCCGGCGGCTAGCAGATGGTGAACCCAGACGCTAATTGAGATTAATTTTTGATTAGCGGAGGTAGAGTTTAACATGCCAGGAGGAAACAGTTTTGCAGTGTTTTTTTATTGTCCTGATTTTTAGAACATTTGCATTACAGTGGAAATTTTGCTCACGTTAGGCAATTGAATCTTTTCTGGTCCGCTGAACCGTGGTGATTGTTTTAAATTGGTTTACTAAACGTTAATACACTGTGTTGGGGATTTTGTTGTTCATTATTGTTCATGTGATCATAGTAAACGAACAGTGTGACCAATCCAGTACAATTGTTGGACGAATTTTATCGATCCAGGCCTAGGTGAGATTTAACACACTGATCTTGATCTCCCAGAACTTTTCAATAAACTGTCAAACCATTAGGCCATCAGCAATAATTACCTTTCTTATCGTTTGAAGTTACCCTTTAACTTCACGGTTAACGGTATGTGTGTGCGTCTCTCGATGATACTCCTACCATGATCGTTCGGTTGATCGCGGGCAAGTTCTGCACGCGCAAAAGCGGTTGACATTGAAACTGCCAAAAGCAGTGAATAATGGCGAAGAGGTCATGCGGGTCCAAAAATGGGCAACCGAACCAAACCGGACCATCACGTTACGCACACAAACGGCCGCAGAGGTGGCCTCGTGTTAAAGTTGGTGGCGTATATTTGTCCGTGTGTGTGTGTGTGTGTTTGTGTTTTATTTTTTTATTTTGATTCAGTCCTGCAATGGTGGTCTGCTGTGTAGGTTTTGCGGGAAAGTTTTTGGTTGCGTGCGTGAGTGTTTTGCTCAAGCAGGAGGAGAAGAAGGAGTGGCCGCTGCTGGTTTCGAACCATACTGCGTGCAAATTTCAATCGACCGTAATCCATCTTCTAATAACTCACTGCCTTTCGGGTGGTGCGTGACTCTCATGATTAACATCGTTTCGTGGTAATGTAATTCTTTGAAGGTGTTACTCTGCTGCAATCAATCTTACCGATAACATGCCACTACTGATTATAACTGATACACTGGCAGCACATACAGAACCGATCAGACAAACTAATAGAAGCGACTAAAGCCTTCGAAAGTTTGAAAGCGGATATTATATTTCCGTTTTCTAAATCACAGCAACTTTTTTCATATTGCACTGGATTGGCCTAGTTTGATCCGAGGTGGTCGTTGGTATTCGATTCCGATGACGTTAATTTCACTCATCCGCCAGACTGTCTCTTCTCACTTGTTGACGTCCTCATTACGCGACCCAGTGAGAAGAACCACTCACTTAATCGCTGCGAGCGAGATGAACGTGCTACCAGATGCTGGGCTGTCGCACATACTACACACTATACGGACGAATTTTATCGATCACATCTCGGCACTGTTTGGCACTGCGATTCTGTTCTAGCATATGAGTTGAGCTGATGAGATGTGAACCGGTTCATTCTAGCGATATGTGATTTCGTGATCTGATAGATTCGCTCACAGCGCTCGCAAAATGCTCTCGTGTGTACGCTCTCGTATTCTCTTCTCTCGGTACGCCCGGTGAGAACGACGATTTCGTCCTAGATGAACACTTTCTCCACATAGTGAGATGTGCTCTTAGGAGATAAGGGAGATTTGCTGTCGGCAGGCTGCCTCAACCTGTCAAACGATAGCAGTAGCGGACGGATAGACGGTGCGAACAAACTCCGGATGACAGTTTTTCGGTCAAGGGAATCGAATGACGTCATGGGACGAGATGATGAGATTTCGTCTCGCTGCTTGCACCGCCTCCGTGTTTCTTTTGCAGTCACTTGTGTTGGTGAATGGCTCTAGTTCAGTCGCTGGTTTCCTCACTTCCTCGCGGTCGTAACGTCCTCGTCATCGCACCTTGGCGTACATCAAACGATACCACCTTCTCAAGCTTACCATTGGGCATCACGCTAAAAAGGCGAATGGTTCGACATTTAGGCACGAGAGTTGAGCTCTTCCATTAGCGAAAGGATTATGAGTGAGAGCTGCAGGCGCGTATGTGTGAGTGTATATCGTTCTAATCGCCGCACATATTTCAGCTCCCGTTTTCTAATATTTTGAGCGAGAACGTAACGCTTTCTGGTGTGTGAGTTCTAGTAGCAGCAGCAGAAATAATGGATTGAGTAGTGACGTTCTGCCCGGATTTGTCGCTGTCACCGGAAGTCCCACAGCGAACATAAATATACAAAAAAAAATTGTATGGAAGTCAGCAATGTGTTGATAATGGCGGGTGGTCGTTATATTTTGTTGCTTTCTTGTTGCAGCAGCTGCTGCTAGTACAAGAAGGCACCCATATGCTGGTTGGGACTATGGCTCAACGCACGACTTACCCCGGTGTCGTGAGTTGTGGGTGGATTAGAAGCGGTGTAAAAACCGCAGCGAAAACTCACTCACACACATGTGCGCGCGTAGTTTGGGCGGCTCATTTGCTTGCTCATCATTATTTATAATTCAACATTCGTTCGGTCTCTGTTGCGCCGCTAACGTTCAACCACTCTCCAACATTCCTGGTCCATCGTCTTGGTTCGGTGGTCTCGGCTCTCCTTATGGTGTTGTGTTGGTTGCGATCATCATGCGACACCCGAACCCACCGTTTTTATTTTGCTTCGCCGCGCCAAAATAAAAAATCCGGTTTGATGCGCTACCACGACTGGTACGAACAATGGGTGGGTGGAATGGGTGAGGGTACGCAAAACCTCCAACAATCTTCATCCCTACCCCGGCGAACGCTTGCTCCTCCATAGAATGGCTGAGATTGTTGTGTCCATCCCTCGTACCGCTTCCACCCTCGAACGCGTCAGAGTGGGTTCAAATGGGTTAAGAAAATAACCGCAGCACAGCACGATTTGGTTATTGGGACAAAAGATAGAACGAACGGGAGGACACCTGGGTGTCATTAGTCATATCTTTTGGTGACTGGTTTCTTGAAGTATGTTTTGTCTGAGTTGAATTTATCATTTTATCATTTTGTTTGAATTACATTTTGTTTGAGGATTAAGTTTATAGTCTCTGTACAATTATTTGTATCGTATTGAATTTTTAAATACGTTACGTTATCGTTTAATCACTCCTAATCGCTTTTTTATTATTTTTAATAATTTTTTAAATTATTTAATTGTTTAAAAAATGTTTAAAAATAAATGTATTATTTGTTTCACTATCTGCTTTATTCGATCACCACACTTTAAGCAGGAAACTTAACATCGGTACATTTTTATATATTTTTCATGCACAATATACGCATCTACAGTATCAATACAACTCAAAAACGTTATTAATTTCTATTTTTTTTAAATTCATCTAAATTTTGAAGTTCACACAAGTTTTTTGTTTTTTTTTTCCAGTCACGTTTTTGCATTATAGTTTAATAATATTCTATTCTATTCGATATTCTGTTGATGTATTCCGTTTTGTTTTTCGTTATACTCTTGTTTGAACATGTAGAAATTTAAAATTTCACTTCAAGTTGGCACACAACTTCGAAGTTTTGATTTTGATTTGTACGTATTAAAATGGTTATAAAAACGATATTAACGCCGTAATGGAAAGGTTACCGATACAGGTTACACCATGCCACGCTACCGTCCTGTGCACTAGAAGGGTGTGGAGTGGGTGGCCATTATTCATTTGAACGCTACATTGTTGTTTAGCAATTGGTTATCACCTTTTCCACCGCCAGCCAAGGGGGACTGTTTCGGTTTCGGAGCGTGCCGTGTGTGACCGACTTTTGTGCGCTAATTTGCTTTTGTTTAACGATTGCCGACACACATGATTCACACCTTTGGAAAACAATTCCGATGTACCGAGCCGGGGAGCCCCGAATGTGACTGGATGAAAATAAAATTCCGCACGGATGGACCCGATGGAAAACGTATCGATTGCGATCTCGATCCAGAGGTTTGTGTCGCCCGGCGATAAGGAGAGTTATGTTTGTTGGTTGGGGGAGAGGGGAGGCGTCGAACGAGTTGCCGGGATGGTTATAGCAGCACACAATGCAGTTGTTTATGTGTTCCCTTTCCCTTCCCCTGTTCGCTTTGTTTATGTTTGTGCTGGTTTGATCTGAGCACATGTGTGTTGTTCCGCCAGCACATGGTTGCCGGAGTGCTGGAGTAGGAAATGTCGCAGAAAAAAAAAAAATTCCGCCAGGGTTGGGTGCGCTGCCACGGTTGACGTAATAGTTTTTGGGTAGAGCTCGTTGAAACGTGGCCCTGACATCGATCGATTAGGGTTTCTTTTTGGAGCTTCCTTGTTCCTATTATTGATTTCGACCGAAGCAGCTGCTTGCTTGCTTATCAACGTGTGGTGTGTTCGAACGGCGGTCTGATGCATTATCGATCTATATTTCGAAGCATTTTGCATATGAAAATCGTCATATTTGGATATTTATCATTTGGATTGCTATGGGGCCTCATTTTCAAGGCACCAAACGAACTATGTGCTATTTTTAGCTGGCCTTTTTTCGGATTGTCTACTATTTTAGGCGACCACAGGGCGGATGGGAAGCTCCGATCCGATCCGATTTTGAAGAACGCATTTGATTAGTAGCGTCATGCCCACCACCTTCCTGTTGGTTCGAGAATTGTTTTTCCTCATGACGTTATTAGTCCCACGTTTTGTAAAATGTATGCTCTACAGCGTCGTCCAATGCCGCTGGGATTTGTGTGGAGTTGAATTCTTCTTGCCTTCCATATTTATGTCGAATGCATTGTTGCGAGCAATCTGCATGAATCTGATGCTATTTTTAAACGAAACACCAACGATATTTCGATACGACCCGCTGGTGCATATGATGTGCCATTGAAGGTCATTGTGATTGTTTGAAACTGTTTGCAATTGGCCCGGTTGGGAGTTTCGTTCGTAAAGTTTTAAAATTACAAAAACACAATGGGAAACCTGCTTCTCAGCGGGAGAGTGCTAGCGATGTAAATAAGCAGACTTACTCCAGCTCCTGCTCAGCAGCACAATCCGTGTCAGTTGCCGCTAAGCTTTATATTGGGTTGTCCAGAAGGAGGATATTGAAGAAATCAATATTCGATATGTGGAAGCTCACCAATATAATCATTTTTATCAACAGAAGCTGCTGAAAGAACCTAACGCTAAACTAACTATTTCAACAAACTAGCATAATATCAAACTTTCAGGACTTGGGTCATCATCAACGAGAGATCGTCTGTTGTCGGTTTTAAAAGATGTAACTTAAATTGTTAGGTTTAATACTATATATATACACACTGTAGAGGCTTCCATCAGAACTCTGTTTTATAAACAATACAACTTTTAAGGAATCCACGCCAAAGCAATATATGTAGGAAAGTAAAGTCTTGAAGTAAAGGAACCGTTCAAGTAAGTAACGGAAATCCATTACAATTCTCCATTCTTTGTCCATTTCGTTTCACGGATGGTATGTACGGATGGTTTGGAAATAGTTTCAAATTTCTCTTCACCGAAACAGGCATTCTGGCGATCGTATTTCCAAGTCAAGGTGGAAGAAAAGCTCCACCAAAAACAAACGAGTTCTGTGATGGCGTTAGAACAACTTTGTTGGAAAAGCACATCATATCGTCTTTGCGTCGCGTTCTACTCCCCATGTCCGAATCGAACTATGCCGGAAGGTCGACGGAAGAACACGCCATTAACACCGTAATGTGGTGGTTCTTTCCTATAGGGAGAGTATGAAAGAGATAAAGAGAGAGTGAGGGAACAAGCAGCCGCTCGCGGTGGTACACAGGTGCGTTGAGAAATGGGTCCTATTTCTGGACGATTTCGTGAACGCTCCAGTGTCTCAACAGTTGATTAGTGAGCTATGTCACGCAACCGTGGGCTTTTGTGCGGATGAAGCCTACGGATCGCGGACGGGCACGTGTAACAACGCCGGTAGCACACCAAACCCAACACTCTTGGACGGATTGTGAAGTGAGCAGCCAGGTGTTATTGGAAATACGCACGAATGAAGGCAATTGTCTTCTCTATCGTTGGGTGCCTCGTCCGCTCCAATTGCAAACCTCTGTGTACCAATAGTGTAATGGGCAAAGTGCGAGACAAAGCTGCCGTGGTGTAAGTACATCCCAGTAGTGTAGCTGTCATTCGTCACGAAAAGAAGACGCTTCCAAACGCGAACCGAACACGAAATAGGCGGGAATTATCAGCTCCGTGTCAAGCACGACGGTGATCGTCGGCGGTGTTTTCGTACTCAATTTTCGTACTGCTAAAACCTGCTTTAACGCCTTTTATCATCACGCGGCACTTTTCGATGCTCCCCGTGCCGGATACGGGGAAAAGGTGTTTGTTTTCCTAAAACAGTAGCACACAGCGCACGTTTACGCAAATGTCAGCAACCTGATCAATAATTATCGTCTGCCGCTGCTTGACGTCGAATGCTCACCCGTACGTATGTGTCACTGACGCATCGATGTTGAAGTCACCGAGAAGTACGGATGTACGTCGACGTTCCTGCACTGCCGCCCTCAGCCATTTATCGACCATTTAGCGATGACGGCAGAAATGCGTTCGTTTCGTTCTGTGTTCTCCGCCGCCGTAGGATGATCCCGATCGGTGATGTGCGGCGAATAACACTACTTCCGGTGCAGGCCGAAGCGAGCGAGACCGCGTGCTAAATGTCGAATGGATCGTTTCGCGCATGACTGACCCAAGTGCGGCGTTCGATGACTCGAACTCCGCGGAGACAGAAGCAACGTGACGTCATCCGGTCGGTGGCGGTCACGGTAGGAGGCTTTTTCGCAACGTGGTACTACTCACGCACTTAACGATTCATGATGCTTCCCGTAGGTAGGTACGAACAGACGTCACCAATTTGGAATTGAGGTCATGGCGGGGTGGTGCGCCTACCGTCACTCCACCCTTTTCGATTACGGCCGCCCGAAATCGTCATGTGGTGACGGTTCCCAGGGTCGACGTCATGAGTTTGGTCCGTAATCGTCATGACGCGAGTGGCAGTCAATTCGCAACGTACGGTGTGTGAGTCACTGCTTGCTGCTACTCATCGGGATGGCAAAACAAAACCGCACGCCGCCCGATTAGAAGAAACCACCCGAGGGTCAAATGTATTTGTTTTGTTCCATTAAATCAAATATTAGTGCTACTACTGATAGCAGCTGTTGGAGCACTCCCGATGTACGTTACTCTGCAAGCGCGGCGCCTCATCGACTAGGCAATGGCCTCGTCCACTTTTGTTGAAACCCGAGTTCTTCCCGCAATCTCGACGTCATGGCATTGCGATTGCAATTTTCGGGCAATTTTACTCCGTAGGACTTTCCGATACGTATGCTTGGCTCGCGTTACATAGCTTGACCGAAGAACACTTGACGGTAAATTACACTTTACGCGCGAACTAGAGTGCGTGGGGTGGAGAGATGATTCTTATGTGTGTGGCAACGCAGCAACCATCCTTTTCTTTGCGTCAGAGACTCGCAATTGCAGTTTGGAAACGATTTGCTTCCATTAGCGAAGCGAAATTGTAAACGGTGTGGGAAATTTCTCGCCACCGATTATATAACAACCCCCGCACAACAAGGCCGCACCGTAACCGAGAAAGAATAAATATAGCATTTGCTCCAGAGGGTTCGAGAACCGGTGATGGAGAGTGAATATCCTTAAGGTCACGCTAGTCATTTGTTTTTATTTTTGTTTCTATTACGAGGATTTAGCTGTACCTCCCGAGGATGACGATTGTTGTTGCCTCCTGGGCCTGTTCATCGATGGGTCGATTGGTGGATATGTGAAAGAATGAACGATACTTTGAACCAACAATACATCCCTTTTTTCTGGTTACATTTCAGTTCCTTTACGATACTTTGCATGTTTAAAAACTAAAACTAAAATATTCTCTTTTCTTTTACGTTTTAGATCCTTCCGTACGACCGGCGCTTTTATACGACTCGGCTCTAATGAATTCTAGTGTGAGGTAATTCTCAATC
>JXWZ01006273.1:0-11983 GCA_000956215.1 Anopheles farauti No. 4 | reverse complement strand
GTCATGAGCGGTCGCGAGAGTTAAAACCTCGCCAGCGTCGTGAGTGTGGGATGACTCTTATGCTGGTTTTTTTTTGTTGATAGATAAGCAAGCTTTTAGCACGTTTTTCTCTCTCTCTCCCTCGCCCTTACCTGTAGGTCACTGATTTCCTTCGGATTAAGATTCGAGTTGGCGATCGCCTTCGCTATTTTGTCCTGCAGTTTTTCCAGGTCCTCCGGTCGAAGAATCGTGTCCGTTTCGTTCAGCATCACGCCGGCTTTGGTGGTGTCGTTGAGCGCGTCCAGAAGGCGTTCGATTATTTTCGGATACTTAGCCGGTATCGATACCAGGCCACGTGTGCCACGCTTTTTCTCCTTCTCGCGGATGTCGATGAAAGTTTGGGTAAACCTAGGCGAAAAAATGGTGCGAGAAACCGCGGTTTAGTAAAAGCGAATCAAAACCAAACAAATGCCAACGCGAACGGTGTAACGGCAGCCACAACGAGGCGGATTTAAACGTAGCGCCAGGACGTCTTGCACTCACTGCATGACAGATGGTGTGCAATTTATATTCCCGATATTCCGTTCTTTTGTTGGTAGCGATAAGTTGAAGCAAAACAAAAATATACGCGCTCGAACGATAGGATGTATCAGCGGAGATGAAAAATACCCGAAATGTGTAACGCAGCGTTACGTACCTAATCTATTTACGTGACCTAACATAGTTGGCGGTGCCAACACAGTGACGAAAGCAACCATTTGCCACCAATCACGGTGAGGAAAACAAATGCGTTACATATCTGCAACGTAAATCAAACAAACCGTTGACGGTAAAGAATACGACTTTTACAGTCAATTGAAACGAAACAATTGCTACAGTATATTGTACTACAGTAGACGAAACGAACTAGTGGAGCAATTCGAATACATGAACCATTTGCGGTTGACAAGGATGGATCGTAAAATATTTTAGTTAGGATTGTGTCCCGTTGTCGCAGCGGTTAGGATGTGGGAAGTAATTCCACTACAGATGCGTAGTAGAGCAGATACAGCACTGGCCAAGCATGTGCTTGAAAAGTTACCAAAAAGCCAAACCAAACAGCCTTCGAACAGCTGCCAAAAAATTACCTTAATCGCCCACGATTAGCAACAGCTCTGTTGGCTCTGGCCATACGAAAAGAACCAAACATACCAAATTGTCCCTGTGCGGTGTTTAGAAACACGTTTCACAGGATCAGCACAAACAGAAAAAAAACCCCTCGTACACTATCATTATGACAACCCGTATGTAAATCCCGTGCGCCGAAACGATAATACGCCAACATGCTCCGGCGGCTGTTCTCGACGTCGAGTGTCATCGTGTGTTTTTGAATTATGGTATACAGGCAGCAGCAGCAGCAGCAGCGTCATAAGCCGTATACCGGACCCGGTACCCTGTTCGATCCCAGATCTTTAGCAGGCCCATCTACAGTTTGGGCGTTACAAAATAACGACTAAACGTGACCATTCTGCATAGTGAGTATGTGTGTTCCCTAACATAATTACCACTCCTGTTCAGTGCCAGGCCCGCTGCCTGCCAAAACCAGCCTCCGACACGATTTGTGCACCTCACTGGTATACTCACTTGTAGCCATATTCCATATCGTCTCCACAGCCACCCCACGTCCAGTCCTCGTTCAGTTTCGAGGGACGACTGCTACGGGAACACCCACAAGAAGCCAGCTGGCCGTCACGACAGGCCCTCGCGATGAAGCTGGACGCCGCAGCCGCCGCCATCGCGTACACGAACGCCATCTCCGGTGATCCTAAAATGGAATAGTCAAAGATAACAACAAATTAAACCTCTTCGATGGCACATGTTTACACGTCACAATTCCCCAAACCAAAGCAAGGTGTGAAGCTTTAGTTTGCAACATTTTTCATCCGATTTGCATGTATCTGCTATTTATGAATGGATTAGTTTTAGAAATACACAAGTGCTCATACTTCAACAATATATTCTACATGGTTAAAGAAATCATTTCACATTTAAGTTTCAGTCATAAGATGACCACCGTTTCAATTATAAAAGATACACGTTCAAGATATGATTGTAAGGTTGGTACATACAAATACAAATAAACTGTTGGGAATTTAAACGAGTCATGGTGTTGTATAACACCCACACTGGCCGGAAACATCCTGCCCACGGCTGAATTAACAACATCTATGAGTATCTTTGGTAGCTAATAAGCTATGGTGGTAATCATAAGTGGTAAACCTATGTCGTCCGAAAGTGTCCGAAATTATGTATTTCGTGAAGGAAATTCATAGCAATTATTGTTTATTATTAATTTTCTTTGTCTACACGAGCGGGCTTAAAAAACTAATCCTTGAATTTGGAAGGGATCCAGCAACTGATCCGTTCAAAAAACTGAGAAAAAGATTTCAATTGTGTCGAGTTATTGACTGTAAAAAACTAATAATTAGTAAAATTAACTTGTGTAACTCTTAGTTGAGCCTACCTTTATTATAATTATTACGTTTAGTACACGAAGAAGAGAATCTTGAACAAGAAACTTCGTATAGTCCGTAACGCCCAGCCCATAACTAATAGTAATGTTTGGCCAAGTAGCATCAAATAAAACAAAACATATTCTTTTGTTTTTCATACATTTTTGAAACAATTGGATACTATTGTTTCGCTATGCTCAAAATCCACTCCCTGTAACGCAACTGTATTGAGTTTTTCGATACAAATAACCTTTTTGAAATTCGTTTTCATATACCTGTAGTTTTGAACGTATTCAAACAATAATATTTTTCAACGATTTTTTTAACGTTTAATTATCTTTTTCCCCATAGTTTTCACGGACAAAGTTGTTAATTGAATTTTTTTCAATTTTACAAAATGTTCATTAAAATTTTAAAAAGTGTATTGAAATGGAGCAAAGTGAGAGGAAAATATCTTAAAAATTCTCTAATATAATTAATTAATCTAATAATTTCTGCATAGGAATCCATACTTCAAAACAATTCAGTTGCAAACTAAAATATTCTATCACTATCTCTGTGATGAAAAAAATATTTGATAAATGTTAAAAATTTTACTAACAAAAAGGAACAACTAACTCCGTACAGAAACTGCCCTTTGAGTGTTGTAAACTGCATTCGATTATAGTGAACGTACTCTTTCACTAAATGGTACGTTAGTGTTAGTTAGTGTTACTACAACCGTTTAGAACAACCACTTACACCCTCAATATTCTGGCATTCCAATCAATCTAGTTTATCTATCTAAAACTATGTAACCCTTAAATTAGCATAAACGATATATGAGGAACACTCCTAGCCAAAACTAGGCCAAACAAACTCAACAGCAGTAGAAGCAGCAGCAGCCGGAGCAGCTAAGATTAGGCTGCTAGTATATCATAGCAAAGCAAACGGGAAAACTTTTGTCAGCATGACTTTTGACTTGATAACGTCACTTACTTCAAATCTCCGTCGCAACTTCCGCCCGTTTCGGCACGCTTCGGTGTGCCTCTGCTTTTGCTCTTTTTGATCAGTCACAACAAGTTTGCAATCTATTCAAGCCGAACAAGTTGTTTTCAACACACTGGGCGACAGTCGGTACTACGCAACTGTTCTGGGCCATATTTTGGGAAGCATTCGAAACATTCTTTTTCCTCCTTCCTCGACTTTACTTCTTGTTCAAACATAGCCGCCTGTGCTTTACAGTATGCTCAGCAAAAAAAAAAAAAAAGAAAGCACAAGAGATCCTACGGACGGATGAGCGAGAACTGTTATTGTATATTGTGAGTATAGCTTTTGTAAGCGTAATGAAGTTCATCTCATTTTCAAGACGAACGGGAGCGGTTTTCCGGTTGGCTGGTCGGCTGGCTTGCGGGTGTGGGTTGGTTGGGATTTTCTTTCCTTTACAATGTTTGTTTCTACTGGGGGTTCACCGCGTGCTTCTGGCCACAGCCGGGCCATTCTTTCGCTTTCTCACAACGTTATCCTGAAGCGAAGAACGCACCACAATGCGACCGGAGGGCGTCCCACGGTGGCGCAGACGTACGAAACATTCGGGTGGCCGAATGCGGTGCGGTTTTCCAAGGAATTCATTAAATTTGCATTATTCTATGAAACAGCAATGATGGTACTTTATTAGCTGCAGTTTAGGTACGGTCCCGCACACCAAAGGCGTACCGTCTCAATTGGTCTGTGCTGAGATTTTTCCATCATAAGGAAAATAAATAAGTAAGTGTGCAAGGTTCACGTCGAGTTTTTGTGTACACAAAGCCAAGCCGAGCGTCGTGTTTCGAAGCGAACCGTTTCGTTAAGTCACTTTAAGTGACGTCATTATTTTATACACTTTTATATACACAAAAATCTGCATTGCGTTCATCCGTACGCTCTATGTGTACTTTAATAAGTCAAGCAAATTTTGGAAACTCACTGTCAAAATTCACCCATCCCGACGTGGTACGTAGAACAATCCGTATTAAAATCTTCTCGGGTTTCCAAATTCCTCGTATCTTATTAATTGAATATTATAGTATCTAACCCAGAGCTCATTAAAATTTGTAATGAATCTCCGAAACCACGAACCATTGTGTCTAGCGAAAAGCCGACAAAGATTACAACAAATATAACAAAACAGGTGGTTGGGTTTTGCTGGGGAAGACGGATTTCCCAGTTGGTTAGTATACGTGTGTGTGTGTGAGTGTGCTGCAAGAAAATTTAAATATACAAAAACCGACGGCATTTGTTATCCGCCCTTTACCTTCGCGTGCAGATAAGGCAAAAAAGGGGCATATTTTCATTCCACACCGCCTCGGAACGGTGATGACGGTGGAATATGCTCCCAAAACGGTCTTTGTAAAAGCGCACACAATTACGGCTATAAGACTGTTGCGGATCGTCGTCGGTTCCCTTCGATCGCTCCCTTCCTATCGCTCAAACCACATCGATAGCTCATCCTGTTCCGTTTTCGGAACCTGGCACGGATTGCTCGTGACAACGTGATTTCGTTACTAATTGACCACCTGTTGCAGCCCAAAACTCTAACCTACATCGGGTGTCTTGCGGGCAAAGTTTTGCGTAGTAGACATCGGTCGTACTGTTTACTTTTCGTTTGCTTCTTCGCCTCGCTACACTTGAAGAGTGGTGCATTCTTACAATAAAGTAAATGTTAGCTAAATCCCTCTCTACGTAATTTTACAACAAAATACACACTTCCTTTTCCGCTTCTGGCACACGTTAGCGTTTCCCTACCGAATAGAAAATCGGGAAATCGAAACTATAGTGTCGCAGCTTGAAACATGAAATCAGTTATGCATGCACCCCTTTTTTCATCGGATCGTGTTCCTCTCTCCCCACATACACACACACACACACACACATACACACCGACAGTGGCCGTGGAATAATACGACCGCACGCACCGCACGGAACATGGCGATGCAGAAAATCATTTTTACTGTTATCAATTGCGTTCACACGCAGACGAAGGGTGTCCTTAATTTTGCATCGCTAGCCACCGCTCCGCTAGAAAATCCAACCTATGCCCGTGGTCATGGACAGTCTACAACAAAGCACCCCGCCCGCAGCCGTGGCGGCGCTGCTTTGGGCCCCTGGGTCACGCCGTTTCATGCGTAGAAAATTGGAAATTGGTTACGGACGTGTTCTAGAAAGCGAACAAATGGGACACCGGGTGTCCCGTGTATACATTTTTCCTGGCCATTTTCCTTCCTGGTAATGTACCGTAACATTTATGTAGGTTCCATGCCGCGGTAACTTTCCGAGGGTTTTATATTTCACCGGAGGTTACTGCGGACCACCAGCATGTCTGCCGGTACATGTGCGGTACGTTTCGCACGCGATTTGGGCGCAGTTGAACGTTTTGTGCGGCTGAAATGCATAGCCGGACACGGAAAGCATAACTTTAACACAATAATTACTGGCGATTACATTTGTTTCGTCAATGTTTTTGAATTGTAATTCAAAGCTTTACTTTATAGTATTTGGCCAAAGGAAATTTAAATGTATGTATTAGTTGCAACGTGTACTACCTATGCACGATTTTGACTGATAGTTGTAATTGGACAATGTTACGAAATATATTATATAGGAACAACTTTTGAATGCTATGTCAAATTGTTCTAGAATATTCAAAACCTATTTTAATGTCACTTATGTAAAAAAAAACTTCTACTTATCCTACAAGCATCAATAGGAATTAAAATAAATTTAACACTTTTAAAACCTAAAACCCTCCAAGAGATGGCGCCACTCATAAAAGGTTGCAGAGGCACTTTTTCCGAGGCGTTGCTAGGGTGTTTGTGATCGGTTACTATGTGTGTGTATATTTTTTTTTTAACTTTTATCACTTTTCGGGACAGTTTGTTTTCGTCAAATGATTTACTTACTAAAAATGTTGCATCCAAAAACACTCAATCTGTGGTCATTTTAATCTGTTTGTTCTAATCATTATATGCTTTTTTCCGAAAAAGCTATAGAATTTTTTTACCAAATGCTTTTTTTCAAAAATTGTCCAACCTTGCGAGAAATTGCGAGAAAAGATCAACATTCGATTAACAAGAAGTTCTTGATATCGCTATTAAAATATAATGTGCTTGACGAAGTATAATAAATTCCCCAATTTTTTTTTATTTGTGTTTGAAATTTTTGTGGCAGATTAGTTTGAATACACTGCATCCGTTTTATTTTTATCGCATAACAAAATATCTATTACCAAATATGGCGTAATCGGCAAACATTACTGATTTTCACTTGTCGCATTTTCAGCGTTACGTCTGAATTTCAATTAAAGCTTAATGTAACGTATAAATGAAAATCTTTTTGACTGATTTATGCTAATTGCTCCGTACGTTCTCACAAAACAAGTGTTTAAATTATACCAAACGATTTAATCAAGCAAGCCATGACCACTCGAGCACTTCGAGGTACTGAAAATAGCCGATTATGAACGTGGCAGGAAAGGTGGCTACCGTTTTGTAAGCACACAATAGCTGCACCGAAATAGACGCTGCGTTTCATTTCAATTACTTTCCTGCCCATTACGCATTTGTTGCACATGACCGAGTGGTACAGCGCAATTGCTTGTCGAGCTAGAAAGTGATTTCTAAGTACAAATTTGACCCGTTCCGCATTACTCACCTATATTCGATACGGGCCCGAAAACGGTATCATCATTCACGATGCTGCAATTCCACCTCCGATTCCGGAACTGATGTTTGCATTCCTGCAACGAGAACGGGAAGAGCACGGTACAGATAAAAGGCGAATAGTTGCGGGCTAATCTACTGCGATATTCAACACCGCTGCATCCTGCACAACCTCGGGGTGCGCTTCACAAAGGATCAGCTAACAGCATTTCCTTTCATCGGTCGTTACACACGCTCCGAATGCTCACCTGTATGGCTGCACGTGCTCCCCGGCTTATAGCGGGCATGATGCTCGTGTGCTGAGCACACAGTTTCTGCTGGCCACCACTCAGCGCACTGAGCGTGTAACAAAGATCCGGATTCAAATCGACGATATCTTTCTCGCTGCTGCCATCCCCTGATAAGGTACGATTACGGTAATTGTGACTTCTATTGTTGTTCTCACCGGATTCCTCATCCGTGAGTGGGTCCGTTGTCCGCAGTCCACCCACGGCTAGTGACTCCGGGGAGCCCACCATCATCGTTCGGCTCATCGTATGCAATCGTCCGCTGCCGGCCGCATAGGGCTGCTGTTTATCCGGTCCCAGTGGCAGTGGCGGCGGCGGCAGCGCCGACTGCCGACTACCACCGACGTTGTCATTGCGCCGCACTCGAGCGGACGAAGCCCGCTTCCGGTTTCCGGCGGTGGAGCGGCCCGCCTTTCCCGGCTGCTCCCGGACAATCAGCTCGCCGCGGTTGGCATCGCTAGCGGAACGCCCGTCCGGTCCGTCCATCAGCACCGAGGGGTCGTCGTTCAATATTACCGTTTTGGGCTGCTCTTTTGCTCCATTGAGTTTGATGGTTTGCTTGGTTCCTCCCCGACGCTTGCCATTTTTGCGTTGCTTCTTTTTGCCAGCACCCTTGCTGCCGGGAATGTTTGTGCCGTTCGGTCCGGGCTGCAGCGTTCCGTGACCCGTGCTACCCCCGGGCTGACCACCGATCTCAACCGATCCTGCACTGATTGGGAAATCGTTTCCTCTGCTCACGACGGTAGCCGTCGGGGTGGGTTTCATGTGCGGTGTCGTAAGACCAGTATGATTGTTTCTAGTGTTATTGCCTTCCGCACTGCTAGCAGATGTCATTGATTTATGTCCAAACTTTCTTACAGCATTTTTTTCCTTCATCTCGCGCGCTCTACCAAACGCGGTAGCCGAAGTCTCGAGCTGCGATGCGACCGTCATCTTTGCGCTATCGGCAGCCACTCTGATGCCGTACTCGTTCAAGCTCTCCGCCTTATCGCTGACAGTTTCACTTGTTTGATCATTCTGCAGAAATACTTGCGGCACTATAGTGATTTTTTCCGCCCTGTACGCGGCACCCTCCTTCCTGTCGGACAGAATGTCGTGCGAGTCGGGAAACGCTTTCTTTGGCATATTGATCGAAGCAGACGAGATCTGGGACCGCACTGCCGATCGATTGTTGGTGGTATTTGTGTCCCCTTTTCTGCCTGCACCGCCGCGCGCTGCCACCGCAACGTTTCGGTATTCCTTCACGTCCTTCGGTGCGGATCCGGCTACCATGGGCAGATGGCGCGCAGAAACCGGGCCCGGTGTCAGCAACACCGGTGCCGCAGCGGTAGCTCCCGACGATGCCAACGGGTCCGTCGCGGTACCGTTCTTCTGCAGCGACGGAAATACCACGAACTTGCTCTGGAAGTTTTTATCCGACTGAGTGAGATTTTGCAACATCAAAATGTGCCGCTTCAGGTCATCGATATTGGTAGATGAACCGTGGAATACGGATGAGGTTTTCTCCTTTTCGTTCGTGGATGTTTTCAGCGCTAGCGGAATGATGTACTTGCGTTCCTTCTTGCCGCCTTCATCGTCCGAAATCATGTGGTCCGCCGAACTCATCACACTCGGCGAAGGAAGTTTGCTCCTCATGGACGATATCGGACGTACCGCGCCGTGCACCGTGCCGTCCGGGTCCGGGTTTCCGCTCTTTTCGAAGTGGTTCACAAACGAAGGGGCGACCGTGGTGAGGAAGGTTATCGACACATTGCCACCACCGCCACCGCCGAACGCACTCTCCGCACTGAATACCGGTGGCGCAGCAGGTGGCAAACCGGAGCCCACATTGCCCAGCCGTCCGTGCCCGCCGCCTTTGCTGATGGATTGATCTTTTCTACTGCTTTTATTATCGCTGCTACTGTCGATCGGGCGGATGAAGTGATCGAGATTGTGTACGGACTTCAGCTTGTTCCTTATGTCGGTAAGATTCAGCAGCACACTGTTGTTCGACAGCACCTCCTGCTCCGAACGGAACACAATGAACGGAGATTTGATTCCCAAGGATCTGTGAGAAGAAAGGGAGCGAAAACATTTACAACATTAGCGCTAATTATTTTGGCAAATGTGTTAATTGCCCTAGGAATGCTGGTGGTACCATACCTTCCAGCGCTACCGCAAATGGCTAGCCCCAAATGGACAAATCATGCACAACTCACTCATTACGTTTACATTGAAAGGTTCTAGCCACGTATAGGCAAATTATCCGTTACCTTTCGCGTTCGGAAGCTTATTAAAAAAAAATGTTTCATTTTTACAACCACGGTTCTTGGTGTGCCCAACTTTGTGGAAGAAGATTTTCAACTGATGCTCATGATGAAGATTTTTTTAAAGCAATCTTAATTGCAATTTGTATAATTATTATCTAGACTCATCATTCAAATTATTTTGTATTAAAATTTTGTTTTTTATTTTACTTATATTGGCACAAGTTAACGTGTTTTAAAAAATGGTATTTTGGAAACTCCTTAATATGATACGGATCTGGATTGTCAAACAATATTTGAGAAATGGATTCCAGAGTTCGAAACCATTAGAAGTTGTTACTTTCAACTAATAAATTCCTACGCAAACTTACAGTTACGGTAAAAATTTCATAAAAATATGCCATTTTTATAATTTGGATGGGCAGTGAATCGGTGGTAACTAGAATCACTCAAGATTCTAATGTGTTTAAATTTGTTTGTTTCATAGTAAAAACTAACATGTTGTCATGGGGTTTTAAAATAAAGCAGTTTAAAGTGACAAAATATTGAAGGCTATCATGTACACTTTTGGATTCTGTAATCGCTTCGATAATCTTGGTTTAATTAATGTTATTTTAACTTGAAACCTTCCGAATGTATCGGAATGAAATATACATTGAATATATATACAATACATTGAAGCGATCTATATTCAGATATGATTGTTCTAATACGGATAAACCACCAATCCGGACGTACAAAAAGGTTCATAATAGACAGCACAATAATCATTCCTAACTCATCTCAATACGATTGAACACGAATGGAGCATCGCACACACACCATCATTATATAAAATTTTGAGCGTTTACAGTTTTCAGTGCGGATCTTTTACGATTTTATGATCGTACAATACGTTTTGGGGAGTTCACTAAAACCCTAAAACCGAACCTTTTCTCACGCACATCACACCGATCTAACCTGTGCCCTAAGGCTTCGCCGCAACACCCTGAACAGGCACTACTTTCACGCATGACCATCTGCCTTCTCTCCTAAGCATGAGTTAACAGTAGGATTAACCCAAAATCTTGTCTTTACTGCCGCCATTCAAGCCTGGGTCCGAGCCTGATGGGCCCAAAGATGAGGCACTCCGTGGGGCGAGAAAGAAAAAGGGAAACAAAAGGTGTCACTCATTTTCTAATTTGTTATGCAAATTTTTATTACCGAATTTTTTTCTACCTTCAGCCATATTTCCGAACTATTAAGTATACATCCCCCCTATCACAATCAGGATATTACCGACCGAGGGTCTCCGGAGACAAATGGTATTAATAAATATTAAACACACATTTTCTGCGCTTCTGCTGCACGGACCTGATAACGACCACTCGAGTGGGGTCAAAATAAAATCAAATCTTTATTATCATCATTTTACGTTCTGTATAACGCACGGGTTATTATGTCCTTGCCCTTGTTTTTTTTTTTTTTCCACTGGGGATAGTTTTTACTTTGCTGAAAAGATATCAAATATTTGTGTCCGTCCGCCCAGCACAGACTGTCGTCGTCGTCGTTGTCGTCGACGGCGTGATAAGATTCTCTATGCATACACTATTAAAACTTTCCCCCTGAGCGAATCCACTTATGTTTCCATAGCCGCTGAAGCTGGCCCCGCTTGGTTAAACTTTGTAAAAGTGGTAAATATGATGGTTTTCAAAATTTCGGTTTATTGGACCGAAATCCTCGTGCACAAAAACTCACACTTGGTATTGTTTGATTGCTTACATAATCTTTCATTGTCACGTTTCTTTTACACGGGCAGGGTGTTTTCTAACAATTTTTAATAACACTGGCTTTGCACGTTGCCAAACCGACCCCAATATTACGAATGCTTTAAATCCTCGTCGAGCAAATAGACAAACAGGGCGAACCTATTCACCACCGAAAGGTAAATAAACGTTTAGCATTGAACCCCGTTTGTTGTCATGTTTGCCCAGGGATCACCGCCAACAGATAGCTCGAGCAGTCTCAAGTTGTGCGTTATTATCAAGGACTACCGAAAACAATCCTGTGTGTTTACCAGGGTCGAAAGTCAATGCTACCGTTCTCAACAAAGGAGCGTAGGGAGGGCAAACGATATGAGATAAAAAGTGCGCCGTGCGAAAACAAACCCAAGATGGTACCCTTTTCTTGTATTGTAAAATTAAATTAAGCTTCAACAGCCAAACCAAACATCCATTCACTAAAATGCGATACATTTCGTCGGCAGTTTATTTTCGGACCGCTGAAAAGTTGACAGTTTTGTCAAGCGCACAGAAACTGTTTTC
>JXWZ01006272.1:0-14818 GCA_000956215.1 Anopheles farauti No. 4 | reverse complement strand
AGAAAAAAAACATACCGAAATAATCTGGTACGAGTTGCTCATCATGGCAATCAGCATGTTGAGCAGCACGATGATGTTGATCACGCTGTACGAGCCGAACATGAGCAGCGCCCAGAAGCGCGTGAAGCTCTTGATGCCGCTCAGCTCGAACGCCATCAGGTCGACCAGCCCGAACGACGCCCAGAACAGTGACTGGGACGTTTCGAACAAGTTCGCGAACCGGCGCCAGATGGCGCACGCCTTCTCGTTGTTGTCGAAGTCCGGCAGCCCGCTCGGCAGATGGTAGCACTTGTTCTTCTCCAGCACCGCGTAGTACCAGAGCAGCTGGTTCAGGCCGCAGCCGAACGCGAACAGCACCAGCGTGTAGATGAAGAAGAACTTGATGATGTCGATGATCATGCGGCCGAGCGACACCTGCAGCGGGCCGAGGTGCGGGTTGATCGAGAAGATGTGCACCAGCTTCAGGAAGGAGAAGATCATGCCGGCCGCGAACGCACCCTCGGAGAGGAGCATCGGATCGAACGGGTCCCACTGTTCGCGCGGGTACCACGGGTTGAGGCCGGCTTTGGCGTCACGCTGCGGGAAAGCGACAGGCAGAACGGGTGAACAACACGCGGGGCGAGCGGGGCCGCCAGCTACCTACCCAAACCGTGTACCAGGAGGTGAACCGTAGGCTCATCCACACGATGTAGAACGTGTTCGAGATGAAGTCGACGATGTTCCAAAGATCCGACACGTACTCCATCAGCCCGTCATTCCACAAGGACTTCATCTCGTGCCAAATAAGACCTGCGGGATGAGAGAGCCGGTGGGCAAATGGAAACCGGAAACAGGGGCGGACACACCGCGCTTACTTATAATGTAAAGTATCACAAGACACTCGAACATGCCCGGCAGTGAACCACGCTCCTTCCGCTTCCACTCGGCCAATATCTCCTGCGCCCAGTCCGGGCCAAACCACTCGATCGCCAAGTACTCGACGCGCTGCGACGCTCCGCCAAGCAGCACTGCGTGGGAGAGAACCAGGACAAGAGCATTACAAGTATCAGCTGCCTGCCGCCAAAAAAAAAAAAAAACACAACAAAAAAAATAGACGTACTTAGAAAGAACGCGTAGCTGGCGGAGTGGACGATAAACTTCACGAACGGTTTCTTCATGAACAGGCCCATGATCGAGTTGGGTGCGATCATGTAGATCATGCTGTACACCGGGAACATCGTGCCGAGCTTCGCCACCTGCATGATCTGGCCGACGATCGATTTGCGCCGGAAGCCGGGCAGACCCTCGTACCAGATGGCCGCCAGCAGCTGCTGGACGTTCGGATGTGCGACGAACTGCGTGCGAAATCCGAACGACGATTAGCGGATGGTTTTTTTCCCCCCCCCCCCCCCCCCTGTTCCAGTCTTACCGTACCATCTTTTGCTTGTGGTTGAGGGCGAGCTTCAGCCGCTCGAGGGTTTGCCGTTCGCCCGGCTCCCAGTTGTCCACCGCACCGGGGCTGTAGTTGAGCATGATCTCGAGCTCGTTCGAGGTGCGGGCATGGTCGAGCAGGGCAGTCGCGAACTCCTGTACGGTCAACCGCATTTGCTGTGCACGGAACAGTGTTTGAGTAAGTTTTTGTTTTTCAAGTCTAGTGGAAGGTTTTTTAAGTCCAAATTTTAAATAGACACATTTAAAGAGCATGCTGAAGATATTTGATGCGTTCAAAAACATACGAGAACTTGTCGAAAATTTATGATACAGATTCAAAGCTGGTTGAAAATGTGCGTAGCAACATCTTGGGAATCCGAAATATCCTACCCCTATGGAACCTTAGTGGCAATATGGTGGAATCAGGAAGTTAGTATTCTCTTAGACGTCAGAGCAAGCAGAGCATTTAAGATATAAAGGCGTGAGTAGCTCGTCTTTAGGTCAGTTTTATATGGTTATGGTATCAAATGAGCCACAAGCCGTTCTCACCGAGTACTCCGCCCGAAACTCCGTCTCCATGCGGCTGAGCCGTCGCAGCTCCCACGACAGGTGGAACGCGGTCGAGATGGGATCCTTTGAGCTGAGCGCGATGAGCGAGCTGGAGGAGAGCGCCTTGTACGCGTTGATCCGCGACTGCGAATGGCGCAGGGAGTCCTGCTCGCTGGAGGTAACGCACTCGTCGCAACCGCACCTGCGAAGCACGGTACCGGCACGGGTGAAACGGTGTTGCGTGCGTGGGCATAATTTATCGGCTACCTACCGTACGTCGTGCGGCATCGGCAGCGTCGCGCCGCGGTCGAGCAGAATTTTGAGTATCTCGTAGTTGTTTTTGTGGGCCGCCAGTATGAGCGGCGTGATGTCGGCGGTGAAGGAGGAGGAGGACCGATCGACCGCCTCCCAGCTCTGCCCGTCGCAAGCGTCGGCAGCGAGAGAAAGACAAAAGGTGCGTGAGTAATCGTCGGCCGGGCGTGCCTGCCGGGTTAGCCGTGGTCCTTAAATCCTTACGTAGGGTTCGCCCGGCACATGGTTCTCCTCTTCCCACAGCAGCAGCGTCTCCACCGCCTCGACGTACTCTTCCTTGATGGCGTGCAGCAGTGCATCCTGGGCCGGAACCGGAAAAAAAACACACACACACAAAACAACGACACCGAACCGAGAGATTACAGCGATTAGAGCGATGCAGCGTGGTACGTGCGCGTAATCTTCCTGCCGCACCGAACTAGCGAGCGAGCATCCCTTCGAGCACTTAATGCCGCAAACGAGACCCGATGCGGTGTGCGTGGGATTAGCCCTCATCGGGCCAAGGCCTCCACTGGTATCCACCCACCTTGACTTTAATACCGTCCCGCAGCAGCAGGTTGATCAGCTCGATGTTCTCGTTTTCGATGGCCGCTATCAGGGCGGATCGGTTGAGCGGGTCGACGCAGTTGATGTCAAACTCCTCCGGATGCTCCTTGTTCTCTTGGATGATTCTAAAAGCCGACGGTGGGAAGAGAAATAAAGGTCAGTTCATCCATCCATCCATCTTGCGGACATTGTGCGATTTTAATTATCTTGCTGAAAACAACGTCACACCCGACTCCTAACTCTTCCGGATGCCTTTTATCCATAAAGCAAAATGGTGAAGATTTTAGTCTTTTAATTGCTCAATGTTTGGATGGTTAATTTTGCTCCATTAAAGTCGGAAAACTCTCACTTTCGCCTTTCACAACTCCCATACTTACTGAACGTTAATCTTGAACACGTGTTTATTGGACTTATAGTCGGAAGTGCCACGAGGGAGCTATCTGAAGAAGCGAACACGCCAAGACTTATGTAAGCAACAAGAAATGTAAAACCAAAACACACACACACACAGACCCACACGACGTCCTTCCGTCCAACCGGGGATGGGAATTCAACTTGTATGGGCTCATATTAGTTTTCGGTGACGGCTCGTCAGACTCCCGCTTGAGGAGAGGTTAGTTTCTTTTAAAAAAGCTGACATGAAGCTCTAAATATAATTAGCCGTTCACCGTGGGACGTTCTCTATAACTTCCCTTTTTTTTAGGGAAGAATGGGACTTCACCAGAACACGGCTATTGATCAGTTGAAGGCTAACGCGACCCGGAAGTTTGATTGTAAGCCGTTGATGGTTCTTGAAACGTGAAGCGTGGCGTGGTGTCCAGTTCCGGAGCAATAACAGCAACATTTACCTGCGGACGGTTGCGCAATCACCCCGCTCGGCACTGAGCAAGAAGCGTTTCTCCGTTTTCGTCAGCACGATATCCTGGATGTCGAGATCGAACTCGGACGTGGCGCTCTTCAGCGACCGGAACGTTGATGGATGATCGTCCACCGGTTCGGTCGTGCCGTCCTCGAGCGAGACGGTCGAGTTGACCAGATTCTCGCGCGACTCGGTCGCCTTCTTCATCTCGTGGTGATTGTTGGTTGAGATGTACGGTGCACACCGCTACCGGCCAGCCACGCCACACACGCACACGTCCACACATGCACTCACACGCTCGCCCACGCTACGTACCGGCGACGTTTGGATACCTCTTGGAATCACTTGGCGCTTCGCTTAGAATATCTTTCTGTGCCCACACCGAACACTAGCCTCTCACATCACTCGGGTCAGACACTAGTAGCTCCTGCGGACGTTAGACTCCCGCTCCAACTGACGATGGCAGCCCCACGAAAAGGTTCCGATGGGCCCCGGATTTGATGGCGTAACCTCGGCAAGAAGAACAACACTCCACGATGCTGCCGCAGCTCTCCGGGGAGCGAACGGATCGGATGGTTCCAACCCGTGTGCCTGATCCACCACCGTTGACTACGCCCGGCTACGAGTTCTTGGCGTTTCTAATTCAATTAAATCAACACACACACACACGCGCACCCTGGTAGGCGGCAGGGGCCCGGCTTCGATTGAGTGAGTCCAGTTGCGAACTCGAACCGCTCCGTGCGGAATGCAACCCCCACCTCCACCAAAGGCACGGTGTTCCGGGGTTGGTCACTTGTTTCCCAGCACGCAAACAGTCCACCGGACCAGCAGAACCTTGCGCACCGGTCAAGATGTCGGTCGAAAATGTGGCTGCGGTCGGTCGACGCGGCGTCCTCAGGGCTTCCTCAAGGGGTGTTTAATTAAATTAGCAAAATTATGTCAATATTGATGATGTAACACAAGCCTGCACGCTGGTGCTGCCGGCAGCGGCAGGACGGTGCCGGATCGGAGCCCAAAACCGTCGACTCGAGCGGTTCCGCGGGTTCCATGGCGGCCATCGCCGGCACCATCGACCGCGTGGTTCGGATGAATGACAGACGCGTTCGGTGCATTTGTTTTTGTTTTTATTTATTTTTCTCTTGATAAACTCAATTATCGCAGCCGTTTTAGTTGCCCGGGCGTTGACAGCCGCTGGTTTCGAATAATAATCCGTGATTGGCGATCTCCCTCGCCCATGCTGGTGGGTATTGCCTGTAAAGTGAACTAGACATGTCTATAAAATAATCCAATAGTACATCAGTGCCGCAGGCGCCTCGCTTCACCAACGCTTCGATCGGCTTTCCACGCCTCGCTCGGGTTGGATAATGGCAAATGTATTAGCATCGTCGGACATATTGTAGTCGCATACTTAACCTCGACAGTTCACTTCGAAACACATCTGCCAAGAGCGTTCTGGGGCAACAAAAGACTTACTATAATCTCGGCCACGCTAGGTTTGTTTGCCTGTCATATTTGTAAGTCTTACGTCGGAATTTGTTATGTCAACTAACCTCAATGCTGGTGTCCTTGGTGAAACGGACTGGCCTTGAATGATATCGAGAAAAACTAGATCGTTCCATCGATTGCTGCAATCGATATGGACCGCTTATTGTATTTATTTACTGTTTTCTTCCCGTCGCTAAACATTTCAAACCCTTTCCCCGAATAGCTTCTCGTTGGCTAATGTGAAATAAAAAAAGCTTTCAAAAAGCTTCCAAGCTTTCGACGGTGACTTATTTTATAACCACAAAATGTGTAGCTTTTACTTTTATTGTAGTTTCATTTTTGACCGCATCTGGCGCTGACAACCCTGATCGCTGAATAACGCTGACATCACCCTTAATTTTCCCTTGTTTAAAGATTACATTTCCTTCTTCAGATAAAAGGATTGAGTAAACTTTAGTGCGTTTTTAGTGGTGTGTTTTAGCAAAGTTAATCATACTTAAATAGTCGTGTGATTACGGTTGACTACGAGCATAATAGTAAATAAACGACGGGCGAACTGTCATTTCAAATGGTATCTACGAAAAAAGAACAATCCTGTTATGCTACAGACTGCGCCATATTGAGTTGCGATATCGTGACAGTAGACCTTCCAGAATGCGATATTTTTATCTTAGTTCTATTGCTTTCTTCTCTTAAAAAATGCGATAAAACCGCTGAGAAATTTTGACAGTACACGGCAAAACGATTACATTTTGACATATAGTTTCGAAAAGTGTTTATACTTTGTAGCATAAAAGCGACCGATGTAATTTGCCGTAATCGTAAAAAAAGTTTAGCAATGGATAAAAATTGTTCATAACAAAGCCCGACGGTACCCAACTGTCATTTTGTGCCGCACCAAGCAAACCTGCCATCTTCGTGCCGTACCGATTGGCCCTCTCTTTCCCACGGCGCTAGTGTTTTCACGCTTACACAAGCATCAAACGAGAGGGCCCTCGGGCAGGTGGTACCGCCGATTGGTCGTGGCAACATGGCCACCGCAGCAGCAGCACAGTACACACGGTACGCACACACGGCTCGGTACGGTTTTCGGACGACGCACAACGACGATGAATGAAACGGTGTGACCAGGCGTAAGTGTAGTGTGCGGGGTTCGTGTGGGTTGCGGCGACTGTTAGCGGTCGCGGGCGGAAGTAGTGCCTTATTCCATTCGAAAAATTCAGGTGCCTCTTTGCGCATGGTTGTGTTTGTGTGTTTGTGTATGAAAGCTGTAGTTTGATTGAAAAAAAAAAACGTCCCCGAGTGGTCTTGAAATTTCGTGCATCAATTTCATGTGAAGAACTTTCATCCGGGAAGGTCTGTTTGTGTGTGTGTGGGTGGATGTTTGCGTTTGTGAGGGCGTCCGCCTGTGTGTGTGTGTGTGTGTGTGTGTGTTTAGTAAAAAATGAAACATCATGTGTGTTCGAAACCGAAACCTGCCCCGCCCGCCTGTCACCTTGCACCTTTGCGTAATCGAAGCAAATGAAGTACACTGTTAAATTCCAGCCACATTCGCACATTCCGATCCACGCCTCGGCGACTCATCGTATGGCGAGCAACGGCTGCCACCTATCAAGCACCATCGCCCGATTACTCACACCGACATTCGCTGCGGGATCGTGTTCGTGGGATGATCAAAGCGGCGGTAGATGACGGCAGCCACCACCAACAACAATCAAGCGGACGAGCAATAGCAATCAAACGCAATTAGACATTTAAATGATCGCAACTGTCACACGGCGGCGTTATGCCAAACGGGCACTACTACCACCAACACTGAAAAGCCGATCGCCGTTCGGGGTAAGTTGTGCGGTGCGCGGCTGGCGCGATTGATTTTCCCTGCCCTTTTGTTCGCTTTTTTTTCCTCCTCCTTCTTCTTCTTCTTCTAGCGATCGTCATCATCATCGTCTGCCTCGCCATCGAATTTCCGCCGCAAAAAAAGCTCGTCCATTTTGCTGGGCCTGCTTGGCTATCGTTTCGTGTGGCCGTGTCTGCATGAGTGAATGTGTGTGTGTGTGTGTGTGTGTGTTTGTTCGGGCAGGAGAAACTGCGATGCGACACAGGCCGCGGCTGCACACGATCACGTTGGGAACGCTTTTTCCTGTGAAGCTCTACTAGACACAAACACCGAGACAGAGATGGGAAATTGCGGGCAAGAACGAGAAAGAGAGAAAGCCTGCCAGAAACACCCTTCTGCGGCCCTTCTGCGCTTGTAGCATAAACACAACACAACAAAACACAACACAACAACCACCGCCAGCACAAGCGGGGCGACGAGGAAGCAGGTTCGCTTTTCCTGCTCCGCTTCCTCCCTCGCTGCGCAAGTTTTCGCACGGTACCGATTCCGGCCCGCTTTTCACATTTTATGTTAATGTAATTAAAACAGGCAGCCGCAGCGGGGCAGCGCGAGCACCGCCGGGTGCTCCATCTCGCTCCCTCCCGTGGGGCGTTTTCAGTGACAGGTGGTATTGCGTGGCTGCAGTGTCACTGGCTCGGCCAATGAATATTTTATTGCCCATCTGCGTTCCGCATCGCCGCTTGCGCGACCGCGATCTTCATCCGATCGGGAGAAGCGGACGAAGAAACTCGCACAACGAAGCACAGCAAAGAACCATAAAACCGTGTCCCGATCGGCCGTGCGACGTTTCGCAAACGCGTTTGGGGGAATTGTTTTTGTTTTGTGTGCGTGTCTGTGTGTGTTGTTCGCCGAGCGTTTTGTGATTTGAACGTACGGCGGTTCAGTTTGTTTAAAAAAGTTTGCTATTCTTTCACATTTTTTTGTTAACTTACTTTACTCCCAATTGAGCGGTTCGATGTTCGTCACGTCATAGCGACTTGGGGCCTTTTCTGCTTTATTAGTTTTCCTTTCAACCGTCACACTATTGTCGGTGCGATGGTGACGATTTTTACTGTCTAATGCAAACCCCCCTTTTTGGCCGAAGAAAGATTTTTATTATCAACAAGATAAGAAAAGGTTAACAACGTGACAAAGAGGAAACATTATTCAGATAATTCGCACTCAATTTTGGTGGATAGAATGAACAACTAGAATATCTCAATCTCAATTGTTTCGTACAGTGCTGGTCTTCTTTTTCGTGAGGTAGTTTTTGTTTGGAAAAAGTATCTTTTGATAATAAGAAAAACAAATGACGCTTGTTTGAAATTACGCACAAGCAAAGCGCAAAATTAAACTAGGCTCAAGCGAGAAAAAACACTCCAAAAATCCACTCAGCAGTGCAATATGCATGGTTTCGGGCCGGTTTTGAAATGCTCCGCTGATTGCCGGCCGATCGATCCGGTGCGAAACGCGTCAGAAAAGCAAGAAACTAACACACTCACCGGTCGCCACCGAGCAGGCGATCGTTTCTATTGGATTAAGGCACGGTCCACGGTCACGACCCGTGCAACCCTTCCCGGTTTGCCCCGAAACCTTATCGGTTTGGGGCAACAATAACAACAAAAAAGGGTGTATCGTGCCCGCTGTGGTGAATGGTGCGTGCGTGCCGTCGTTATCCAGCCGTTAGATAATATTTACGCACTGTTGACCAGCGAAGGTGGATCGAGCGCGGGGCCACCGTTTGCTCCGGTGCACAACAGGAATGTTCGTTCGGGTTGCCGCTTTTGATAAGGAAATCAGCCGCTGCTTAATGTACGGTGCGAGGGTTTTACGCTTCGACGTCGGTTGCAATCCATTTATGTAATGGGGTGTTATAAAATGAGCCGTTGAGTTTGAGGAATGTGCGAAACAGGGCGCACAGGAGCTAATTTCGATCGAAGTAGCTTCACACCGCGCTCAGTAATTATTTAGAAAGGTTACCCATCGTTTACATGATAAATGAAACGCAGGACGAAACTTATGGTTTATTTTTTTAAATATTTTCAAATTTTGCCTGCTATATTTTTCGATATGGAATGGTTTTATACAAAATTCTCATCGAGTTTTTTTTTTTTATTTTTCAGCCAACCGTACCGGATCTGGAGAGCGAACAGAAAGAAGGTTTTTAGGCTAAACAGGGAAGCAACCAGCGCCCAACTACATATGATCGATTGTATGCACGACGGGAACGACGCATCGTGTCCTACATGCGGCACCTTCCTTAACGCGCAGTAAGTCGTTTGTGGGTGTTGGCTGTTTTAAGTTTAAATATTAACTTCATGTCGGGTTTTACTTATACCTCCAGTAAGCTGGTAGAATCGGATACACCGTCCGACGAAGAGTCAACCACGATGGACGATAGCAATAGCTCGTTCCCGGCAGTCGGTGGCCCGTCCGGGACGTCGCCGGGTGCGGTGACCCGACCCAACCAGGGCAGCGGTCTCAGCAGCAGCAACAACAGCAGCATCGTGGAGGAGAACGCGGTGCTGCTGGAGGAGAACCGGAAGCTAACGCGCAGCCTGCTGGAGCTGCAAGGTAGCGCCGATCGCTCACCGTCTCACGTTTCGTCACTAATGTTTCGGCTTTGTTCGCAGTGGAGACGGAGCGGCTGAAGCAGCAGCAGAATCTCCTGTCCGGGCTCGGGCGCCGCCGGGATAGCTTGAGCGGGCTGAGCTCGACGAGCCAGCCGCTCGGCAGCATGGGCCAGAACAGTCCCGCACCGTCGTACCGGTCGACGGGCGGCGGCACCTACACGTCCGGCATCGTGGCGGACGTGGTGCGGGAAATACGCGACATCTGCCGGGTGCGGGAGGACGCCACGTTCGAGCGGTTGCGCAACGCGCAGGAGAACCACATGTGGTCGATCAACGATACGCTCCAGCGGCTGGCGAAGGACGTGGACGCGATGGCGAAGTCGGTCGGTGCCGCCCGGCACGATCTCGAGAAGCTAACCAGCCGCGTGCTGCAGCTGGAGAGCATCGTGCTACCGCAGGCGACGGTCTGCCTGGCGGGGGCAGCAGCGGCGGCAGCCGCCGCAGCAACCGCCCCCCATCAGCACACCACGATGTCGCTGTTCGGGGGAAACGTCCAGCAGGCGTTGCTGCTGCAGCAACTTCAGCAGCAGCAGCAACAGCAGCAACAGCAGCATTCCCCGCAGCAACAGCAGCAACAGCAATACCATTCCTACACCACAACCGAACGCACGGCGCCCCCGCAGCCGCACATGGCACCCTGTGAGGTGAAACCGCCACCCACCGCGATGCTGCGGCTCAACTACGGCCGCATCGGCCACACGGAGGACCTCTTCAGCCCGGACGCGGTTACCGTCGCCGAGCTGAGCAACGGCGGTGGCCCCACGTTGGCCGTTTCCTCCACCTCCGCCACCGCCACCACGGCCGCCACCAACGCCGCCTCCCCCGGTGCCGCACACGAAGCGTCGAGCCGCGTGCTGCTGCTGGAGAAGGGCGAGGTCGAGCTGCGGCGCGACCTGCAGGACGCGATCGCAGCCAAAAACGAGCAATCGCAAAAGATCGCCTAGTAAGTCGGCGTGCACAACCGCGCGCATCGTTTCGTCGCTAATCGGAGTTGCACCGTTCGCTTTTCTTTCCACAGCCTGCAGAAGGTGGTGATGGCGCTGCAGAAGAAGGTGGACCTGCAGGCGACGGACACGGCGAGCGCGCCATCCGGCGGTGGCGGCAACGGTAGCGGCGGCATTGGCGTGATCGGCCCGGTTACCGATTTGTAAATACGGTTGTGTGCCATACGTATTACGATATTTATTCCCACGACCGGCGCTAGACAGGGAAACACTCACACGTACTGCGGGAGTTCAGAAAACAAACGGGTAACTAAGCGAACGTTTTTTTTTTTGTTTTTTTTTTATACATAGCGGACAGGAAACGAAAATGAGGCCTTAATAATACTTAACGCGAATGCGACAGGGAGATAACCAGAAAACGAAAGACATTAATAGAGACATAGCGAGCAAGCGAAAGGGAACGGAGCGGAGAAAAAAAAACGTTGCTAATAAATGAACAAAAAAAAAGGATTCGAAAAAAAAACGGACGAATATTTTACAAACCACAAAAGACGCGCACCACACGATCCTTTGCACCTGAACTCTGAAACGTCCAAATCGGACGTTTGCCGTTCGGTTGACCCCCTGCTCCCTGCGCAATTGCTCCTCGGGCAAACCAAGCCAGATTATCGTCGTTGAAATGGTATTTCAAACGAAATTTGGGATCGAATCCGATTTTGCCGAACGTCACCGCAGGCAAATGTGAAACGGATAAAAGAACGTGATGCAAAGAACCGTTTTCCATATCGATTGAAATATGGATGCTTCTTTTAGGAAGCGGTCCGTAGTTCCTCCCACCAAAGATTGCGTGAGAGCAAAAACAAACCAACACCGAGCGTTCGGCAAAACCGGGAGGATGGAACGGAAATGCTATTGCAAACAGTAAAAATAATTCCAAACGGGAAAAAGGAGGGTCATCATAGAGGGTTGAAGTGGTGCATTATTTTAAATAATATTTATTCTTATGTTAAACCGTACGAGCAAGCCTTATGATGAATTATTCGTTAAGGAAACTTAATAAATATACACTACAAACAATACGTACGCCTACGCAGCGCTAATCGGGGTACGCGACTGTGCCGTTTTATCCCGAGCGGGGCCGTTTGGAGTTCGATTATTTCGCTACGTTAACGGAGAACATGTTCTAGAGCTGTTAGCCACCGGGAAGAACGTGACTGAAAATACCAGCGACGAGGTGGAGGCTGTCAACGAACGGGCGGGCCTGAGAACGATTTTAGATTGAAACGTGTCTACTTTCACCTTAAGTTTCGTTCCGGACATCCTCTAGGTATCTGAAATGTATCCTACACAAAAAAAAAGAAATATTCGACAGTAGTGTTACTAGCTATCGTTCGATTTTCTCTTGTTAACGCAAATCCTTCCGACATCCGGTGCGGATTTCAGTTTTCCAATAAAGAGTCGATTATTTATTCTACACGTATCCGCTGGTTTGTGATATTTGCAAGGAAAAATCGCTAACATTCGCACTTCATTCCATTGAGAAGAGGATAACATACAAAATACTGGTTTATTATTTAGTTTGTTATGTAGTTTTTTTTGTTTTGTTTTTTTTTTTTTTGGTTTGCCATAGGACGATTATACGGATCTCGGGTACCGGATAGCAGCGCCATCTTGCCGTCTTCTTCCCGTCGTAGTTTGCGAACGGTGTGCGCGCTCCGGTACATAAAGGGCGTTTTTGCCAAATCTTTACTCGTTACGTGCGTCCGAGGCCGAGCTAGCCTTAGCGCACTTCAACTGGACCGCCGTTTCCGGACTTCATTCGGGTCAACGTTCGTTCCTTAACTTGGGGACGCTCTCTGGTAACATTAGTCTATTTAGAAACACACATACACACACAAACATCACATACCAACCCACCGCACAATCACAGCGTATTTGTCAGAGTAAAATAAACCGCCTGCCGCCGGCTCGTCCGGAGCAAACGAGCTTTTTCGGCTTTCCTTGCCACCGGCGCATGCCACGCTCCCAGCGAGTCCGCTTTACACGCGGGAGACGAGAAACGCGACGAATAGGAAAACGGCGACAGGAAGGAAGGGTAGGTGTAGTAATATTGTCCATCATTTACTAAGCACCGCTCGCGCGTGCACTAATCTTGTGCTAATTTTTGGGTTTGCTTCTGCCGCGGCCATCTTGTCGCCGGGAGTCTCGCAACGGCTGGGACGCCACCGCCGGTAGGAAGATTGATCATCATTTTCGCCATCGGACGGAGGTGAGATTGAGGACCGTCTGTCAGACTGAGTGTATGCATGTGGGAGTGTGTGTATGTGTGTGTGTGGTGGGGAGTGTAAGGAGCCAAAGGGATGCTTTACCAAGCAGTATAGATGTGCTTGTTGGTGACTTGAACCGGCCGTGGGGCTCAATGATTAATGAATTACACTGAATACGGGACGGATGATGAGATGCGAACGTCCAAATGCTCTGTTTTTTTTCTCCCTCTCACTCTCTCTCTCTCCTTTGTGCGTACATGTGCTAGTGTTGGTTTTTTTTGCGATTGATTTTCTTGCCTTCTCGACTATGCCCGTTCGCCACCGGTTGTGTCACCGGGCGCACCCGCACCGCCATGTTGAAACTCGGTCGTCGCATCCTCCGCCACCACCGCCAGCTCCTCGTTCGTCTCCAGGATGATCAGCTCGATGCGCTGGTTGTGTTGGTGTTGGTGGTCGTACGGGCACTCTCCCGGGCCGTCGTCCGGCCGGCAGCAGCAGCGGCGCTTCCGGCGGCCCTGGTGGACCCTCGGTCCACCGGCATCCACACCGAACCCGCCGCCGGTGGTGCCGGTGAACGGCCGTGCACTCTAGTCGTAGCTCTGCTGGTATCACCGCAACAGGGACGTCTCCGTCGACTGCACCTGCAAACGAATCCCACGCATGGGGCATAATATGAGTTCTTTTCGGGGTCTTCCAACAGCTTAGACTTTACTAGAGCTAGAAGACTTGAACTTAACAAACAAACAAAACAATCAGTGCGTTGAAATATTTACCAAAATTTTGTGCTACACATCAATCTCCTCATTTAAGAGAGGACTGATTATTGGCTAAATGTACAGAGATTTAAACACATGAGCAACTTGAAGTCTAGTTTGAAAATGCCCGCTTTCTAACCAAAAAAAGATATCCGAAAGTCCGAAACCAACTTGATGAGTACATACAATCTCGCATGCTCTTTGTTCTTCTCGCGCTTCCATGTGTCTTTTCTTGCGTCAAGCCGACGAACGGCTTGAAAGGGGCTTCAATAAAGTACAGCTTACCTGCACGTTATGGTTCGGTTTCCTTCTGGTGCTTATGTACGTGGTACATGTGTTAACTCGATGCAGATGCGATACTTCATCGATTCCTGGCCGCGGTGCGGATGTTGCCGTGTGGTGCCGGGAAGAGAAGCAGAGGTAGGAATGAGTGATTGTTTTGTCTTCGATTAGAAAATCGTCACATGCGGCACTGAACTTGCACAACGCACATGGCAGAAACGGAACTCAGTAACAGTAGCGGTGGCGGCAGCGCCAGCAAACAACAACGACTAGATCCTAAATAGCTCGTGAAGCAGGAGGGGGGTGAGTTGGGAGGGGAAAGAGGAGCTAGGTCAGCGAGGGGATAATGAAAGCACAAACGGTTGTAACAACAGCGATACAGCGCAGGGCAGGCAAACGCGAGTAAGGGAAGCGTAAACACTTGCTATCTTTTGGAAAGGATAGGACAATGTAGTTGAGCGGCAATCAGGCTCCTGTACCTGTACGCTTACTAATCTATGCACCACGGACGATGGGACGCTTCACTTTCGCAAGGCTTTGGGCTAGTGACGAGTAGAAGCAACCCCGGCTCGTACCAGCGTCCGGCGGGATTCGGAGAAATGTTACGAAGAAACAGATAAAAACCCATTGTCCCTAAGACAGACACTCCAGACATTGCGGCAGACGCTCGTGTCACCATCTGGAAACCATTCACACTCTCCGTTCCGGGGGGTCGTCCGGAGTCGCTTCACCGGAGGCCGCCTCAAGGTCTGATTTCAAACCCGCACCGACCCGTCGGGCGGGAAAGGATCGCAAAAAGGAGCGATTGAAGCGTTTGCTCGTTTTTCTTCCCGGAACGTTGACGCAACCACCTGTGGGTGGACGCGGCGGAACGGCGGGGGAAAGGGATCGGGGGGTGGG
>JXWZ01006270.1:0-13434 GCA_000956215.1 Anopheles farauti No. 4 | reverse complement strand
ATCTTGCCAGCGTAAGAAAATTATGCGAAATTTTAAAAGCGATTTAACGCTTGACGACTTAACACGAAGCACACAAATTAATTATAAAATTTTGTTCAATTTTCCAATGTGGGATTGAAAAAAAAATTAAGTTAATAATAAAATAATTAAGTTAATAAAAAAAATAATTAAGATAAGCGTGGTTTAGAAGAAAAAAAAATAAAATTAATACCAATTATTCAGTAATTACTCGAAGAGTTTCAAACAAAGCTTGCTTGAAACGTTAAATTTAAATATCTGTCGGAAACCAAAACTAGCCCTACATCATTATTACTTTTATCATAAATAATAAAAATAAAACAATTGAATAACTTAAAAACATTGCTTCAATATTATGAGTAACAAAAAAAATCTTCCGAATTTGTAACCAAAACGTGGCGAATGTATCATTAGGTTAAAAACCAACACCCAAATGTCATCCATCATTTTGCTACTGAAACGCACCATGCGCCTCCATCCGGGCAGTGTGTATTCAGAACACCGTGCCAGTGCGTGGGAATTTACCTCGCACAAAAATGGTCCAGGTTCGACGTAAGCTGACGGGCGAAACTTGTTTTCGATCGACCGTACAAAGCCGGAAGTGAGGTCAAAGCACCACCCGCAGCGGTGAGAACGATGATAATGATAATAATGATTAAACTCAACCAGTTTCAATCTTGACATTTGGTGACACATTCCAAAGCGCGCGCGGCGAAAGATTTTGACGTTGGGTTTGAAGTTCCAACGAGCGCGCGCTTCTCATTATCGGCCGCCGCCATGCTGCAGTTAGCGGACTCGCGCAGCTTAAAACTGTTTTGACGTGTGTATGTGTGTGCGTGCGCGAAAAACCACGAAACGGCTAAAAGTTCTTCGCAGACGGCAACGGCGGCTAGATTGGTTGCTTTTACCGCCAGATTTTTTGGGCGTTGATCTCTCTTTCGTTCTCTCGCGGTCCGAACAAGGGGAACACGATCGAAAAAGCACCATGCAGCACCGCGAGAAGCAGCCGACGCGAAGCTTTTTGCAATTATTTCTCTCCTGCGCGGGAGAAACGAGGGAGAAAGAGAACGCGATGACAGGGAGGAGAGGGTCAAATTGACAGTGAGAGAGAAAGAAAGAGAGTGAGATTGAGAACGAAGCAGAACCAGAAAGAGCGGAAACGGGGAAGAACCGCGCGCGAGGGGTTTAAATACCCGGTTTAAATGTTGGTGTTAGAGACAGGTCTTTAAATGGTTCACAGTGAATAAAACCAAGAGCAGCGTAAAAACAAGTTCGTCAAGATGAGAGAATATCGCATAGACCGTAGGCAGCGAAAAATAAATCGCGAGAAGACTGAAGGGAAAAAGGAAAAGAAAAAGCTTCTGCACAAAATTAATATTCTACAACGGAGTGTTTTACTATTGTTATTTTTGAGTACAGAGATTAGGGACATATTAGCAATTATTGTGAGGTACGTCTGCTTTAGAGGGGCGGATGTGCATAACGAAGAGCGAAATGTGACGGAAGAGGGCAAAGAACAATTTCTACTTTGTAGAGATGATATCAACTTGCACACAAATCTGCTTCTACACCAGCAGCAAGGCCTGAGGAATTAAAAACGTGTGAACAAACCATCATCATGAACGTACCCATGGCTTTTATCCATATTCTAAGCTCGGCGGCTCTCTCCCAAAAAGATATGAACAGTGAATCAGCCGCAGCAAAGCTATTTAACGTAACGTACTGTTCACCACTTCAGGGTTTCTTGCACATTTGGGTATGTTCCCATGCGGGGGCACTACCGGCACTGGATTTAATCCTGACTTTGCACTACACTTGTGGTGACTACCCCGTGGACCACCGGCACGAATTCTTATCTTCCACACAATCTTGCGAGACGGCCACGTATATCACGTAATAGGACGTTTTTACACATTTAAAGGTCCCGTATACCCATTAATCGATCAAATAACGCACGGCAGCGAACACTACAGCCGCTCACGCCGGCGTGAAGAACTTGAACACGAGTTAGGGCGATTAAACGGCAGTCAGGATTCTGGGATCGTTGCGCAGCAATGAGTATTTTGCAAGAGCACCCTCCGGACAAGACACTTTAGCTCTTTCTTCTTCTGATATTGGTGCTGGTGCAGCTTCGACGTTCTTCGTCTTCCCCTCCTATCTTCTTTGGTCGCACAAACGTCAGCAACTGCTGTGGCGCCCAGTGTCTTTTCCCGCACTTTTCAACTTCACTTCGGCGGTGGCAATAACTGCTGTTGTTGTTTTTTTCCTGCCTGTCACCGTTGACAACACAAACCTTCGAACGAAGAAGAGTGTGAGAAAGAGGAAAGCGCGGACAAGCGTGCGTTTGCTGTTGATCGCGCGACTTTCAAATTTTTCTCGTAAAAGCGAACAATACACCCGGCACAGGAATACCGGGCCAGCCCTGTACGTGGTTTCGCGATGAGTGAACTAGCCTCTGCTGCGAGTACACACACACACACACACACGCACGTACACGCGTGCACCTAAACTTTCTGGTCGGCTTATCCGCTTGTAACCGGCAACAACACGTTTAACGGATTTCGGCGAAACCTGCGTTGCCTTTGTTGAATGCTTTTCCTCCAGAGGGTACGGGCACCGAGTGTGATGTGTTTCTAACACCTTGTTTAATTAACCGCCCTAATTGCCATTGCTGCACTGGTGGAATGTGTCGCCCATTGGCCGTTAGCTTAACGCGTCTCCCTACTGCAGCGATACAATGAGCATCCGGCGAGGAAACACAGAGGGAGCGACTTCTTTTAGCAGTATTCCAGGAACGGACATGCACAGTAGAACGGATGCTCGTGTACAGTAAAAAAGTGCGAAACTGAGCGTGTTTCAAAACAAATCGTTCACGTAATAATCGCCACTGATTGTCAATTTCACCGATCAAGTTGACAATTTCACTGATTATTAACTGCTATTAAATCCACCACTTACTAACTAACAGTTTTGGATGAACCAATTTTGGTTTTTGGATGAAAGCCAACCAACGCGCATGCGTGTCGTCCTTATTTTCCGACGATTGTTTGTTGTTCTCGAAAAAAGGAGGAGAACAAACAACAACCGACCAAACAATACAATTTGACATCTGTCATCAACTCGAGCAGTTTCAAGCAGGTTATACAGCCGCTACAGTGGTGTTGAGGTCATCGCCCGGCCGTCAAAACGATAAAAATTCGATGGTCCAATCTAGGTAAAATTGGCCTATTTTTTCATGCGTGTGTTAAGCATCTGTGCGGATTATATTTTGCCGCAAAATCTTGCAATAAAAGTAGTGACTGGTCAGATGATTTGTTCCCTCTCCATCCTCTCGAACGATAAAAAGGAATTATAGTGTTCCCAGAGTCCCGTTTGACAGCCAATCGAGCAGTTGTGGTATTACAGTTCGAAAAAAGGTATTGAATTTGCGAATTTGCTTCACTTTACTCAAACGATAGAAAAAGATTTCAGAAAAGTATTTGGATCCCTTTTTACTGCTCAAAACCCTAGATGTGTGGTCGGATAGTTAACAATTGCAGATAATAAAAGTTTCCCTCTTAAAAACACTGATCATTTATTTGATTGATATTGGTTCCAATTAACCAGCAACGGCAACGGTCGTATCCTTGATGTTTTGGTGCAAGTTTATTGGGCCTTATTGGGACACTAAATTCGCTTAGTTGCTTTCGAATATGTAGGTTTCATATTCTTTGCTAGCCTATATTGTCAAGATTAATTGCTGTTACTATGTTTTAAGAACGGAACACTTTACTGGCATTCGGTGTGCTTGTTTCCGTCCGCTGCTAGGATCAGTAGTCTAATATTAGGTCGTTACAGTTACGAGTGCACTTGCAGCTACGACCGGACGGTGCGCGCGGATTGATCAGACATATCTTATCCTCCGGACACTCGCCATTGTTGATGACGCACGGGCTGTGGAAGAGCGGACACTTGTCCGTGACGGCCGTCATGCCGTACATCTTGTGGTTGCCAAACACCGGCGAATTGATCGATTTTTGGCGCACGCCGTACAGATTGATGCTTTCGATCTTTTTACTGCAATCAGAAAAGGGAACAGTTTTGACTGTGCAAGCAGGCAAATGCACCCCCACCACCACCATACTTACGTGATCCAGTCCGTCCAGTAGAAAAGATCATCGGTAACGGCCAATCCAAAAGGATATGTTAGGTTGCTCGCAATCGTACGGATCTGCTTGCTGTACGTGTCGATACACTCGATCTTCTTCGTGCCGGCATCGGCGTAGCACAGCTCACCGCTGGCCATCGACACCTGGATGCTGTTCGGGAGCGCCACCTGGGGACTGCCGACCAACAACTGACGCTCCGTTCCGTCCAGATTCGACCACTCAATCTTCGGTCCCTCACGGTTCCAGTCCGACCAGTACAGTTTGCTCTGGTGCGGATCGACCGCAATACCGCGTGGGTTCACCAGATACTTCGAAATCAGTACCGTGCGTAGCTCCGGATTCTCCAGGCTGGCCACCTCGATCGTATCTTTCGCTGAATCGGTCCAGTACAACCGACGCGAGATCCAATCGACGGCAACACCCTCCGGCGAGATGATGTCCTTCGTAATGAACGGTTTCTGGTCCGTGCCATCGTACTTCGCGTTGACGATCTGCTGGGCGGCAATATCGCTCCAGTAAATGCGGCCCTCGGCACAGTCCCGATCGAGTCCGATCGACATGAACGCCATCGTGACGGGGTAACCAACACCACCGTTGAGCGGTACGCGCGTGTTCGCCACACCCTGGCTGATGAGCAGGAAACCATCATCCAGCCGATGCGCCGTATTGCATACGGACCCATTGCCGATGAAGCCATCGTTGCAGATGCACTGGTACCCATTGGTGGTCGATTCGCAGCGTGCATTCGGATCGCAAAGGCTCGGAATGTTAGCGCAGTTTCGTTCCGGCGTGCAGACGAACCCGTCGCCGAAGAAACCCTGATTGCACACGCACTCGAACGTAGACGCATCTCTAAACGGTGGTTAAAAAAATGCGATTCATACATGGTTGCCTCATACAGCGCCAGGCTGTGCCTCGAGCGGTCGAAGTCTTACCTGTAGCTTGGCGCACAAGTCGCGTGCAGGCCGCAGTTATTGCGCACGTTGCACGGCGGAGGAATCGAACGGCACTGCGAAACACCGTCCCCGAGGAAACCGGGCGGACAGTGGCAGTACGGGATCTTCTGTACCGGGTCGATCACGCAGATCGCATTCTCGGCACAGTACGCTCCACCGCATGATCCGGCGCGTACGCAAAAATCGGACAGATCACGCTCGAACCCTTCCTGACAGACGCACACACCGTCATGACACTGCGAGTTCATGCCGCAGTCGTCGTCGACGGAGCACTCCGCCGCCAGGTGGCACGTACGCCCATCCCCTTCGTAACCCTTGTTGCACACGCAGATCGACTTCTTCAGGTTGAGGATGTAGTTGCACGACGCGTGAATGTCGCAGATTTCTTCGTCCTCCTCGCAGGATACTTCCTTCTCGTCGCAGGTATAGCCGTTGCCATCGTAACCAGGGATACAGATGCACTCGTAGCGGTAGACGCTATCACGCCACTCGCAGTTGGCGTGCGGGCTGCAGTTGTTTTCCACATCGCAGGAGCCCATGTTCGACGTACCAACCTCATCCGGGTCGAACTGCACACGCCGACAGATCTGATTGAACGCGTACTCGATCAAAGTGTAGCCGGTGGGACAGTTGCAGCCCACGATCGTGCAGAACGGTGCAATCTCCTCTGCAAAGTCATCCCGAGCAGTCGATTAGCAGTGAAAGGTGGTAAGTTTAGTCACACCGTACTTACCCTCCTCGATGTACGTTTCCTTCACGCAGGCCTCTCCATTCCAGACGGATTCCGGATCGCACAGTGGCTGACAGTAGGCCGTACCATCGCCAACGTATCCCGACCGGCACTGGCACTGACCATCGACACATTCGGCATACTCCACACAGCGCTACAAAACGACCGCAGTTCGATTAGCCAGCGAAACAGTAAATAAACTCCTACCCCACGTACCTCACACTGGCCCGGTTCTGCCTGGTTCGGATCACTGTCGACCTCGTTGTAGCTACCGTAGCTCGTGGCCGGCGTCGACACCGTGTACGAGGAAGACGTCGGTTGACTCTGTCCCGCCACAATCTTGTCGCACTGGTAGCCATTGCCCTCGAAGCCCGGGTTGCAACGGCAACTGTAGCCACCGGGTTCGTTGTAGCAGAGCGCGTTTTCGTCGCAGATGTTGATGCCGGCGCACTCGTCAATGTCCACGCAATTCACGCGATCGATGTTCCCGTACGGCACGTAGGTGAAGCCGTTCTTGCAGTTGCACTGTGTGGAATTGGGAAAGGAAAAGTGCGACACGCGACTTTATCGTCTAGCTAAACGCTACAGAATGAAGCCACACTTACGTCGTACGTATCATCGGGTTTCGGGACGCAAACGGTGTTATCACCACAGTTGGCCTCATCGCACGGGTTGAACTGATCGCCCACGACCGTTTTGCCGAGCATGCCCATCCGGACGGCACGTTCGCGTGGTTCGTACCCCAGATTGATGCGACTGATCTTCAGCATCGATTCATCTTTCCCGGCGTTGCTGTCCTCGCTTCCACGGCAGCTCTCGTACGCGATGTCCTGGTAGAGCGTGTACGACACGTTGCGTACCTGTGACCCCACCCGGAAGCTATGCACACTGACCGCTTGCAGGCGCCCCTTGCCCGACCGCCGGAACGACACGGAGTAGTCGTCGAGCAGCAGCTTCTCCAGCGCCGGGACCGACGGCAATTGCCCGGATAAATGCACGTCCACCGCCAGCTGATCCCACACGTTCAGCCCGGTGTACTGCTGGGTGATGTGGAACATCTCGCCCGTCTCGAACTGGAGCGTACTGGTGTGGTTGAACTTGCCACCGGTCAGTTGGTAGCCGTTGATCGTCGCACCAAGCGGTTTGGCGAACAGCCACGCAATCGTACCACCGAGAATTTGTGTCAGCTGCAGATCCGTCCCTAGCTGCTCTTCGAGCGGGCTGATCGCGGTATAAGTCCGGCCGTCCGCCATCACGATATACGACTGCAGCTGCGTATCGAGAACCTCACCGTTTACCGTACCGAGCACCTTACCGGCCATACGCAGCGGGACGTCATTTTTAATGCAGCTGCCGTGGAAGCGGGATTTAAAACGTTTACTGCACACAAAGCCACGCCCTCAAATCGAGACTCACCTGAATCCGTTGCCATAGTAACCAGGTTTGCACTGACAGCAGAAGCCGTAGTTACTATTGACGCAGGTCGCTGCCGAGTGGCACTTGTAAAGACCAAAGTCCGCACAGTTTCTCGGTTCCGTCTGCTGCTGTACCAGCTGCGTGTCCGGTTGCTCCACGTTCGCGTTCGGAGCCAGCGGACCCACGCGGTACAACCAAAGTCCGGGCTTGTTAATGTTGGAAGAAATCGTCAGGTGACGTACCTACAATCGAAGACAACCGTGCTTCAATCTTAGTTATGTGTTTTTGTGTGCGTAAAGGGAAAAACATACATTATCCGTCCCGGAACCTGGCAGCGCAAAGGTACGATCGTCTTCACCGGTAAAGCCCGCCTGTGCACGCACATCCGGCAACCCACTGTCGCCCGTATCGCCCTGTATCCAGTTGATACCATCGTCCGGGTAGAGGAACTGCACGAACGTATCCCGCTCGCCCAGAACGATCGCAACCTGGAACGAGTTCTGCACGTCGTTCTTCATGTTGAAGTGTCCCACGTGCTCCCAGGTGGCGACAAAGACCTGCAGCGCCTGAAAGTCCACCTTGCCGCTGAAACTCTCGTGTACCAGGCCGGTCGTGCGGCGTAGCAGCGACGGTTCGCGTGACTTGAAGTACACGATCGTGGCCGTATCGTTCGATAGTGTGGTGTCCACGTTCGCGTAGAACGGTGCGATCGACGGGTTGCCCAGCGGGAAGGGTAGATTCAGGAAGCCGACCAGCTCCCCACCGAAGGACAGTATACCGTTGGTGTTGATCTGTGTGTGCGGTGGTAGGGGGAGAAACAACGAACGAGAACACAGCCATAAATCAACCATTTATTGTGTGGAGGACCAACAGCGTGCGGCGGAGGACACAGAGGTGCCCATTCATTCTGGGCGGGAGGCACCAAGGGAGGCAGGACAATGATGCGTTATCATCAAACATGTCAGTTGGTCATTACAGTACAGGCCAGCTGCAGGGCGGGCTTTGGCATTTATGTAACGCAAACTCGTTATTTTTACCGAGCAATTGCTAATGCTACCAACTAGCTACAATACCACCGTCTGCGCTGATAAGAGTAAAAGCCCCAACCCATCTTCGCTATTAGCGCGGATCAGATCGCACACTTTACTCTCGGTGCGAAATTGTTTCGCGCGAACAAGCTGCTTTCGCTCGGCTGCCACAAAATTGTCGCTCAAGGGCGTATAGCTTAAGCAAGACGGTACATTAAATGGTGCACACGAAGCAAGACACCAAGTTCGTCAGTTGATCGATCCAACAGACACGGGATCGGAACAGCGAAGGGGTTTAGCATGGCACCGAATCGCTCTGTCAGTACAGATCTCTGTACTGTGAACTTCCAGTGGTACATCACAGTGGAGCATCGTTTGCAGACGCGCGCTCTCCTGATAACCCTCCCCATCAGGAGCCAAGCTTCCGATTGCCTATGGTGGGCCATCTTCAACCACGTCCCTGCGAACACACTTACGTAAATGCGATCGTATTTTTCATTGTAGAAGTACGCTGGCACGTCCAGATCGATGTACTGGAACTCTTCGTCACCCCGCGGCAGCACCTCGCTCACTTCGTTCATGTAGCTGTACAGATTGCGTGGGCTCACCGCCAGGCAGAGCGCTGGCAGTAGCAGGAGCGTCACCGCAGCAGCCCCAAAAAGTCGTAGCTCACTTTTATGGCTCATCTTGCCTTGGGTCCAGGAAGGTGGAAACTGTTCACGCCCAATCACATGCGCGGAGACTTGCTCTACGCCAAATCTTGTCTTGTGGAGGACCGTCCAACCGTTACGAAAACATGCACGATAATCGATTTAAGCTTTCTTAGGCATACAGCCACAAATGCACTCACACACCGCACGGACCACTTTCCAATCCAAGTGTTTTCAAAATCACTTTCGATCTCACTCCCGTTCTTATCGCCACCTTCGGCACCGAGGGCTCCGGGTTATTGTTGGAAGTTTGTTCTCTATCACATCACACACGCACACACACACGCACACTCGGCACGAGCACACAATCGAAGCAAACAGATCTCATTCATAATCTATCGCCACCAACGCACGACGGCCAATGACTGGCGGGCATCTTCCGGGATCACCGGATAAGACACGCGAGACAGATGATATTCCACGTCCGCACCGATCGACACTCCGAACTAGACTGGCTCCTCTCGGGGGCCCTTCGGATGCTGGAAGTGCCCGTACGCGCGAGCACGCGCAATCAGCCGGCACCGAAGTTTCGGATGGGTCCAGGACAAATGGGACGAACGAGATGCGGTGCGCCCGGGGACGTCCGCTTGCGACCCTTTTTTCCCCGCAGACGATGCGTGAAGCGTGCGGTTTATCAACGGGATGGGTTTGCTTTGACGCTCACCGACGTGCGCGACGTCGGTTGTAGTTACTTAGGGCCGGCAGCGCATACCGTCCGCTGCTTTGGTCAAGAATGGCTGCTTCTGCGGCTGGCGGATTAAATTCTGTTATGAAATAACGCTTTTACATAACCTATAACAACCGACTACGAGATACACTATCGCTCACGGCAGTCAGACGACTGGGTGACTTTCCGAAATATCAATTAATATCAATTGTAGCAATCTTGTAGCTGTCGATCGAGTAGAGCAGCGTAGCAGGGCTGTTGGATTTCAAATTTGGGTAACAACAGCGCGTCGTTCGTATGCCTATTGACTCGCGACAAACTTGCGTACGACCCTCATCTCGAGGCAACGGACAATTAAAGCTAATAAATATAACTGCGTGTAAACTCCAATTAATACCAAGTGTATATTAATGATCTTTCCTCACTTCATTCCCCACCTCCGCGTCGCATTGTGCGTGGTGTAATGTGTACGCACGCTTCTGTGAGGATCGCCCATACCATCCTCCAGGGAGCATTTCGGTTCCGTAACGAAAAGTGACACACAACACGGTTATGAAACTCAGTGTCGCACATCAATTGCCGTACCACCAGGACCGGGCGAAGGGTCGTGTCAGGATTAATGAATTTTAATTTACACCGAAACCGCCGCCACCGCTGCGTCGGTGTGCATTGCGCATCAAAAGGAAGGTGCGACGCGAAAAACCGACTCCCAAAACTTCTGTTCACTGAAGGTTCCTCCGGTGGTTCTGGAATTAGACGGTCCAGCGTTCCCCGGGGGGTGGACGAAGCAGAGGGATGGAGAACGCGCAACAAGGGACACGGTGCACTGTTACGCACCAGCTGACAGGGGATCGACGTTTCTAATTTTGTGTGCAGCTACAAATTTCGGTGGATATGAATAATTGAAAACATGTGTCTACTTGGATGCTGCAAGAGCATGCAGCACGCTCGCAAGCCGGCTCAAGTCAAGGAGCACGTGTTCTGCTCGCATGCTCTGTCATGCGGCGAACTGCAACGTACCGCGCCCGAAGGAAGAGTCGCTGGGGCGATGTTTATTTATGGGTTTATGGAGTGGTTTATGGTGGAAAGAGGAAACGTACGAAATATGCGGTACCAACATTAAACGCAAATATCGTTCACAACGTATCACTTTGATCGCGTTTTATTGCGACGGCTTTGCCGTCAACTGTTGTTTTCATCTGTTCTAGCACAAATAGGACTTTCAGGAAACAGTTGGTAGCAATAAGCATCAGGTTTAGCTGGTAGAGTGTACTTTTGCAAACACGTCTGCATAACTTGCGACTGGAAAGTAAATTGCAGTAAATTACATTGCTACAATGCAGTTTTACGGTACAAATCTGCCAGCAACCTGTAACAACAGTGTCCACTGTAATGTTATGTCTTAAAACGCATGATCAAAACCGAAAAAGCCGGCTAGAAATAGTTTGGTTCCGCTTTTGCATGTGGTGTTTACTTATTTTTGAAGCATCGTAAAGTTAGTTTTATTACTTTATGAGTCTCAAGTACATGTGTTGGTATTAAATGAAGTCTGCACTACATTATTTCATGGATAAAGTAAATAATCGCCACGAATGGAGTTTGCATGGACCTAGCAACTTGAGTGTATTTGTTCATCGTAGGCTTAAATATGATTAGATTGCGATCATGCCACTAGAAAAGGTGATTTTTTCCATGAAAACGTAATGTTTGAAATTCGAACTACAATTCCCTACACGTGCGGGTAATGTTCGAAAATTCAAACACTACGGATAATCCGAACAAGCAGTTGTAAATGTCAAAGTAAGCTTGACAATTGAGAAATGCCGCTTAAAAATAACAACAACAATAAACCAAAACAAACTGTTTCACTGTTCTAGTTGAAGTATTGTTTTATTTTCAACAAGATTCTGTTGTACATAAGTGTTCTACATGTTTAGTGTTAATTTGTTACTATTACGTTGTTTCGCTGCATACGCCGCTGGAGAGGATGTCGAAACGATCGGGCTACTTTCAGATGAAACAACCGTCATTCGCATCGAAGAAACCGAAGCTCGACATTGAAATCATCCCGAGCCAGCAATACAACCCAAAACCGATCACGTCCAAGGCAATTAATGGTTGTAATGGTAAGCTAGGAAAGCATAAACAACAAAAGCACAACTCGACTCTAAATATATTCCTGCAGGCGCTTCGAAGAGCTCGGCCGAAAACCTTTGGGACGATGACGACGACGACATCATTGTGCTGGCATCGCAGGCTTTCGAGGCGGATATCACGTTCGGGAAGTTTAGCCGCAGCGTGAAGACAAGCACGCAGGCAACAACGGAAGTCATCGCAGCGAGCCATGGTGGCGGTAAGTCGGCCGTTAAGGTACCGGATAAGCTCGTCGCGGAGCTGTTTGCCGATGCCGACGATGATTTGTTCTCGGAGAAGCTGGACGATAACTATCAAAACATCGACAATGCCATCAACGAGTACTTTAACAACAATGATGATGATTTCAACATGCTCGAGTTCCAGCAGCGGGACCAGAATCCGTGGATCGGTGAGAGGAATGAGGTGCAGAGTGACCCCGTGAAACCAACCGTGCCGCCGGTTCAGGAGGAAGAGTTCAAAGTGCCGATTCCGGTGGTTAAACCGTACGTGAAAAAAGAATATTCACCATCCGCAGTCCTCAAAGATGACCAGCCTTCCATGCCATCCTCCTCACGTGTTGGGTTGTTTTTTAAACCCAAAACTTCTACGACGGCTGCGGTGCAACCCCAAGCAGTAAAACCGGTGCTACAACCGGTAGCTCCACCGCAACCGGAACCGGAAATGATCACCAAAAAGCAGGAACACGCCAAGGAAATCCAGGTGAAGCTGCTTACCAAACATGTGGAGCAGCTCGCCAAGAAGGTGGAACAGTTGCAGAAAGACTACAACGAGGCGATGGATAAGACGCAGGTGAAAGACGGTGAAGTGTCGATGCTGCGATACGAGCTGAAAAAGGTAAAAGACACCAACGAGCAGCTTCGGTCGGAGAAGATCCGCGAGCGGGAAACGATACAGCGCGAATGGATCGAAAAGATGAAGAATCTCGAGAAAACGATCGCGGCCCAGAAGACGGAGAACGAGTTTCGCGAGATGGAATTGATGAATCTGAAAACGAAGCACTTAAACGCTTCCACACGCATGATGGAAGTGCGTGAAAGTGAAGAAAGTGTGTCGAAAAAGCGTGAGGATAGTTTCATCCTATCCGAGCTGCTACCGGCACTGTCGCTCTCTAAACCGCAAATGCTCAAAGAGGAAGAAGCGCTCCAATTCGATCCGCGCATGTTCCTGAAACCGATCGTCCCGAACGAGGGAGGAAAACTACGGAAACACTCTCGATTAACACGGAACGAGCGTGCGATTGACGATCAGTTCGGTACGCTGCAGACGTGTCTGTTGCAGCTGTTGCGTGATATCACCACCGACGCTGGGGCTTCCTCCTCCCGGATGCATCTTTCCGCCGAGCTATTCCCACTGGTGGCGGAAGCCACCGAAACGGGGTTGAACGAGATCGTACTGTACTGTCGCCGGTTAGCGCAACAGCAGGACTTTGAAGTGCGTCAGGGCGGTGGAGCTGTGGCGGGACGGGCAACGGAACGGTGTGTACAGGGGCGGGCGAGAAGTAAATTGGAAACTACCGCACCGGTGAACGTGTTTCAGCAGGAACCACTGTTCGTGGGGGAGCAGGCGATCGTTATTCGGAGGTTTCTGGCGATGGTGGGTCTGTA
>JXWZ01006267.1:0-16421 GCA_000956215.1 Anopheles farauti No. 4 | reverse complement strand
GCGCGTACAGCCAGATGATAGAATTAGCTTGCAACTAAATCGCCTTTGGCGAAATAAAAGCAGAAGGCCCATCTCGGTAGGCATGAAGACGTCGGCCCCGTGGGTAAGGCGAAGATATTACATTTCAATCGATTTATTTCCCCGTCCCAAATGCGCGAATCGAGTGGCCCGTCGTAATAGTAATATCGGTCATTTTATCTTCTTTTCCGCCTCGATGGGCGTTCGATGCTTCAATTGAATCCGAGCGGCGCTGGAATCCCGAGAGAAGGTTGTTTCTACGCTCAAAAAAAAAAACGAACAAAAAATCTTCGCACCAAGTGGCCGGAAACGGTCCAGGTCCGCTTCGTCCATTCCTAGCGATCTGGAAACAAAACGGCGGGACGTGGAAAGCTGAGAAGCCCCAAGAAGAGTATGTATGTAGCGGTGGCGGCTTACGGTTGCTTTCGACGCAAGTTCCACACGGTGCCCGGGGTTGAAGTCGATCCGGTAATCAGGACACTTAGCTCTGTAATCCGTTTAGCAGCAGGACTCGACCAGGGACACAGGGTGGGCTAAGTTATTTTTCCATCCCGATGCAAGTACCCGTGCCCCCGGGTATAGCCATTGTCTAGCCATGCACGTGCCGTGGGTAGGTTCCGATAGCGAAGTGCGAAGCTTGTGCGGTCTGAAACAATTGGCGGAAGGTTAAGAAAAATCAGCTCGGAACTCAAACTCGCTCTTCGGGGTTGAAGTTTTCCGCTTCCGGTCGGTTTACGCTGCGGATCGATCGATTTGTACTTACTTTTTTTCTCGCTTGTTAGTAGCCCCAGTTCGGATCATCGAACAAAGCAGTTTAACCCCGGTGGAGACCGGTTAAAAAATCCTTCTAAACTGGTGCTGGCACTTCCAAGCTTCCATTGTCTTGCGAAGTGGCACGGTGGCAGCCGAAAGCGATCGAATAGCGGGGAAATGTTCAGTTTTGAATTTTCCCTTCGCCTTCCATCGGCTGCTAATTGTTCTTCCGGAGTTCTCCGGTGCGGTGTGGCAGCATGTGGCTGTGGAAAGTTCTAATAGAATTGAATGTATCGTTTGGGAGGGTGGAAAAATGCCATTGCAACGAATCCTGCATGACAGCAAATGAGCTAACAACGGATGTGCGATCGGGGAAGATAATGAGGATGTGCGAAAACTTTTCGAGTTTTTGAAGAAGTTTAAAATAATTTGGGGTGATTTTATTTGAAATCATTTTTAAGACGTTTCCTTCCATCGTTGCTGTTGTTGAAATAAAGAACTGATTCCTTGATTATTGAAATAAAAACAATTCCCAGCTAATTGGACCACTTGCTGATATGGCGTGAAAGAATTCCGTGCGGTAAAACGGATGATTTACATTCTAAAAAGTGCCAGGTGTGAAACGCGACACACAAACAATCGTTTGCAAACGAAACACAACATCAACACAAGTCCGTTGATGAAGATCTTAAGCATCGGGAAGTATCACCATCGGCACTCTGCCCTTGCACCGTACCGGCCGGCGAGACACCCGGCGAAATGGAGGCCAAGTCCTCGAAAAATGTGCACATAATTGAATTTGCATGTCAGAAGATAGTTTACCGTCCCATTCGCGCCCTTCCCGTCCCGGCCCGGTCGCATTCAGTCACGGAAAGCGGTTTCCAAGGCAGAAACACACAAACACGTACGTAAGTTCGGGAGTGATATATTTTTTCTGTGTACCGGGCCTGGCATCCGAGTTGCCATTTGATGTCTTTAAAATTTCAAGACATGCGACAACCGGTACGATACCGAAGCGCACGGTCGAGCGCACTATCACCAGGCAACCGGAAGTGCCAGAAGTGCCGAAGTGAAATAATTTGTTTCTAAAGTGTTCCCGACCCACTCTCGGGCGGGTCGCAAAAGGTTGCGACCGTGCTCGGGAGGCCGTGGTTGATGTGGTTCCGTATTTTGGGAGGTATAATTACGGTGTGGTTTGTGAGGTTTTCTTTCCATAACTGGTGATATTGGATGATTGCTGTACCATTTTTATACTTTTATGTACCGGAAAAATTTCTTACAAAACACTACAAATCAAAGTGCTAAACTTGTAGAAAGCCATTTTGTGGAACACTTTCATGGTTTGTACCATGAAGGATTAAGTTCCGGTTGACCATCGCAGTTTCGCAAACTCAATTAACGTGACCGAGATGATATCTCGTTCAACACCGTTGGATTTTAAATGCGATTTAAAATAAACTAATGAAGTTAAATTGCATTTTCACCGTGGAATGGAGATCGGAATGGGCCGTGCTAAATAATACCCGACGGTATCCGGGAAACGTCCGTGGGAAGTGCATGGGAAAGTGTTTTGTTTTTGATAGTTCATCACAGCTGGTACCGTGATATTAGATGCACAGATCCACCCAGCACAATCAGTGTCTCCCGACGATCCCGGTCGGTTCCTTACGCGGATGATGCAGCTGGCACCATATGCAGTTTTATTTGCTCATCTATTTGCGCACCTTGTGGCCTCAGCGGATGTCCGCCCATGGGTCACCGGCGAAGTGATGGATCTCGATGGATCATTATTCTATTCCAACCGTCCAGAAACAGGCTCTCGGCGGTACTGTATCACATCTGTTAGGACGAAGCGAGATGCAGATAACATTTTTAGTGTGCGATCCTATGGAAGCGTTGAATCATTTAACTTCGTTCCCGGCATGCACATCCGGTTCGGCACTTTTCCTCCTTTCTGCAGTTTTTATTTCACGCTTGCTGAGCCAGCAGTTGAATCGTTCTTATCTGTGGTCGTAGGGACCAATATTTTATCTTCTTCTCTGGTTCTTTTTTGGTGCTACATTGGACACAAGTGGAAATTAAGTTTCGACTATCAAATTTGGGAATGGACTGTGTTTGTGCAGTCTGTGACTTTTTTTTTGTATTCGGTGTCCATCGGATTCGGGTTCGGATTGATGGAGACGAGATGCCTCTGGATGTTTTTTTTTGTGATTTTTGTTGCACTTTTCAGCCAGACCATTGCATTGGGCTTTGAATAAATTAGATCGTATTGCACTGATGGACGTTCCATTAGCGTTTTTTTGTTTTTAGAGACCTTTAGAAGGCAAGGATAGGTAAAATTTTTTCATCTTTCATTTCTAGCTGTGCGAGTGTTGGTTAATATTTTTTTTTAGTGGATTGTTGATGTCAAACAGCTGCATTGATTTGCTGTCTACCCTTCAACCTCATGACAGGGTCAATTATGATTTAAACGTAAAATTTTTAAAACTATTTCCCACAGATAAATCTTGCTCATGCCAAATGATAAAAACGTAAAAATCGATCGAGAATGCGGGAAAAACTTAATAAAAAGCAGACAAATGACGAATTTACGTAGTTTTAGCGCGTAGGTAAGCGAGTAAAAGGAAATTTGAATCTTTGGCATATTTTTAGCTTTGGCATATATGTTATTCATATGATAGTGAAAAGACGTTTCAAGATAGATTTACGTATATTAAATCTGTCGCGATGAATAAAGCTGAGATTTCTACTCAAACGATGCCTGTTAAACCTGTTCAAACATGTTACGGTAATTTGTAACTAATGGTGAATTGACAGTGAAAGAAGTTATCCATTTTATAGATTAAACATTAAAATTTATGTATTTTTCCTCTTCGACAACCATCCACCATCCTTCGTTTCATCCATCGCAAACGAGCGCAAGTAATCTCGGTATGATAATAAAAAGTAAACGCGTGCCGGCCGCAATTTCCCACAACCTTCTCCTACCCACTTCTTCCCCCTCCAGGACGCGACAACTGACCTCACCGGGGCCGAAGAATCGGGGCAAATATATTTTACCATCATCATTTATCATCGGTTTCCGGTGCAGCAAATTTGATGCTAAGTTCCAGCCTTCGTCACTCTGCTTACCCGGTTGGCTACCCGGCTGCCCCGTTCCCGTCGCCAGAAGTGGTAGACCTTCGCTTACATCAAAACTTCAATATTTATTAATCAATCTCCTTCATAACCTTCCCACAGGGTAAACATTTCCGCTTCGGAAGCCGGGCCCCGGTGCCTTTCCATTCGGGGCGGGAAAGAAAGGGACAAGTCCTGCGTCTCCGCACCGTAAGCTGCTTCGATCGGAAATCAGGAAGTTATTTCGGTGGCCCTTTGCCCTGCCCTTCCCTCTCCAATCGCAATCCCGAATACAATTTGCTCGCCATCATCGGCGCAGGCACGGCGAGCGAAAAAAAAAAAACGGAGCGGCCGAAAAATGGCAGGGCAAAAGCGGGGATGTTTCGTGTCCTTTCGCCACCGGACGAAAGGTTGATGGTGAGGCTGGCGAAACATTTCCACGTTTTCGCACCGACCGTCTCCCGTCGCCGCGTTCCCTGTCGGTTTTTTCCCCCTTTTCGGCTTGCTCCTCCTGGGTGAAGCTCAATTTTATTGCTTTCGCCCTAATCCCCAACCGAGAGATTATGGACAGTATTACGGTGGCGTTATCCTTTGCGAGTTTGCCGGGATTGGGGCGGGTTCGGTGGTAGCGCGGCGGTGCGAAACAGGCGGGACAAACAGTCCGGATCGATTATTTGGTGGTGAGTTCTTCCGAAGCGACCAGATTTATTTCGCGCGGCTCGCAAGTTCACTATGGGAAAAGCAGTGCCTACCGGCAGTGACTATTTGCGTGGTTTTTGGACGTTTCTGTACACGTTGCATGGGGAGAAAGGAGTGGTGGCGATGTAGGAATGAGAAGAATGAGTACATTAATTCATTGCTGCAGGTTGATGAGAGTGCTTCGAAATGTAGTCCACTCCACTGCCGGTAAGCTTGTCCGGATAGAGCGGATTAATTGATGGCGAGGATGTTTTTATTAAGACGGACTTGTTTGTGCGCTTCGCGAGAAAATATCGTAAATCAAAGAACAAATAAGACCAACAATATTTGTGAAGAAACGAGAAACGTTGTCAAGATGCCGATTTATGAATAACACAGGATAAAATCCCTGAAATTCGTAGGGTCAAACAATTTCATATAATAATGTGTGTTGCGAATTGCATACTTCCAGGGAAATAAGGCAAATTTGAACATGATGACACGAACTACGCTTCTATTTATGTTGTTAAAAACATCTTGATTCTCAGTTCCATTCCGCTTATTTTCCCCTTATTGTTGCCTTGAACACCTGTTCACTTAGCCGTCCGTATCGCTTCGCGCACTGTCGGTACTTCCGTCTACAAATCTGAACGCACGATCCTTTGATGGCACGTTATGGGTCAGCTTTATATGGAGCGTTTGACGTTTCAAAATAGCTTGGTGAGATTTTTCTAGCCTTCCCCGTACTGTGTCGTGCGGAAAGGATTCCTTTTTGTTGCTTCGGCGCCTGGTGCGAGGTGTGAAAATGCCAATCTCTGCCGAAGGGCCAAGGTGATGAGTCCGACGGACGGTGTGAGGATGAGCTACCCAGCAGTACGGTTAACATAGCGTAGGAATACCTGGCGGTCATTGCTGCCGTGCCATGGAAACCCAGTTAGCCGCTCGTACTATGCACGGTGACCAACGCTCGTCCCACGCGTTCAAAGGAATGCTGTCATGTTTCTCCTGGCTCCTGCAATCACCGCTCCCTCCGTCAAGGTGTTTGTGTGATGCTTCGGCAACGGAGTGTCCCGTTGGCCATTTCAAACCATCCATCCATCAGCAGTCGATGTTGGTTGCATAAATATTATGCTTTCTCTCGTGCCATCCAGCACCCCGGACGGTGGCTTCTCTTGTGGCGTCCGTTTGAGCTCATGCTGCACGCTCTCGAACCCTCCAACCCATGGCTGGTTTGGATTGTTTGTTTGGAACGACACCTCCCGGAGTGTCCCAGGGTGAAATTTGCTCAAACACCTGGCTGACTTGGGCTTGCAACGCTTGCAAATAGACAAGCAAATTTTGCAGATTATGCATTCGCTCGTTGGGCTGCCGTACCGGGCCGGACGAACCGGTGCCGGAGCCCGAGGGAGTTATTAAATACGATTTTCTGTTTTCATTTGCACCATCCACAGGCGTTACGGTGGAGTGCTTTAGTTTTTCGCTCTCGGTTCGGTGCTTTAGGTAGGACAGTCTGAACAAGAATGGAGCATTGCAACGCTCCGGAGCAGCACTACGTTTCCAATGGTCGTCGTTGCTTTCGACTTGACTTTAGCAAGCGTTATTGGCATCCATCACTGCTCCGCTCCATTGACATTGATTGAGACGTTTTTGATGTTGGAAAATTTTGCACAATTAATTTCCAATTGACGCGAACGTTTTGCACAATGGCTCACCCGCCCTTTGCACCGTGCATGCATGCGCTATGACCCGTCGGGATAATGTATTGGCGATATATCACAACCATACAGCGCCCTGCACCGTAACAATATTAGAGCGGGAAATTGAATCTCATCCTCTTGTAAATTTATGCGAAATAGGTTTCCATCAAAATTTTCGCAACCAGAACCCGAATGCCGCGCCCCCGCGGGTGATTCCGTTAATGTATCGAAAACACCGAATCTGCAACTCATAAATCAAGCCACCCCTACGACGCGCCCTGTCACCGAGATTGGGCGGTGTTGATGTATGGCGGGCAGGCTGGAGATGGCAGCGAGGCTATGGCATCGTTTGACAATTGACCCGCGAACGCTCCGCGTGACCTTACGGTGAACTCCCCCGACCGACCGGCGGGTTTTGGATCATAAGTCAACGCGCGGGAAAGGTTCGGCCGAAAGTGTCCTCCCGGGTGAGAAATGTATTTACAAAATTGGCTACCGGTTGAACGCGGTCGGGTGCTGTAGGCGTTTGGGGGATGATTATTAGTGTGCAGTGTGTGCACTGGAGGCGAGATTGGCGTGGCAGGTATCGGAATCGATGACAACGCAGCGTTTGCGTGAACATCAGGCCAAGGGGGTGTACCGCATAATGACCGCGCGTTTAGGAGCGTATCGATGGTTGATCGTTTGCGTTGCGGGGTGGGGTGAACCGTGCGTAGCAGCTGCACCGCGATAATCATGTGTGAACTAGGGGATGAATTATTGCGAGATCAGTCTGATCGATCACCCGGTGTGCTAGGACGGTGTGGTTGTGCGGTGTGCTAGATTTATTTTAATGCTGATAATTTGTTTCATGACCGCCGGCGTAGTAGAACGTGTTCGGGGATTCCCATCGTGAAGCATTTTGGTGATTAAATTATAATATTGGCCAACGTGGCCCTGGTGAAGATTTTGGAGAGGACATTGTTAGGTATTAGCAAATTAGTTATAATTTTCACTCTAATTTTCTAGCATTTTTTTTTCAATATTGATTTGTAGCCATCTGATGTCTTCGCATCAAATGATGATTCCACATTGTTGACAGAAGATGACTAATTTTGTAGAATTTTGGATGAAAGTAATGATTATAATCGATAAATTTCTGGCTATATCATTTACGTGCTCATATATAACTCTCATACTGTTTTTACTATTGAAAAGATAAAAATGCAAAAATGCTAAAAATTTGTATAAAAATTGTTTCTATTTTATGCTTTTTTTGTTTCCTATATTCAAACTGTCTTAAAATCTTCAAATAATGGTAAAAAAAATATTACAGTGTATTTAGCCTTTTTACATTTAATTCTCAATAATGACCTTAACCACCAAACCTAATGTATTCCACAGGCAGTCATGACTTTCCTGGGCAATTATTTTAATGAGCAGCAAAGAGTGACAATTTAGGATGATGGCCCATACGACGGTAATGATTAGGAGGCAATTTAGCGTGTCGTCATAAGTTGGACTTTAAATCCTAAAATGACCTTATGACGACATGATCAACGATCTGCGTCTGGGCTGCGTGCCAGAAAGGAGCAGCATCAAGTGGCAGTAATGCGTACGGTATTACGAGTGTTGGCGGTACAATATTCTTGTATCGAGCCCCTAGTGCGATCAGTATCCTTAAAAAGAAATTTATTCCAATTTTACTTGCGAGCAAAAAACGAACCGAACCATAAAGATGATGATAAAACAGCCTTTTTTTTAGTGCTTTTCGAACTACGCGCTCTACGGTGTCCTTCCGATGCCGCGACTGGGGCGGTGACATTTTGGCGGTAAATTTGCGAATCGCCATTTTAGGCCGTCAACTTGACAGCGTTCTAAGCGCTGCGTGAGAGAGAGAGAGAGAGAGAGAGAGAAAGAGAGTGGTAGCGAGAGAGTGAGAGACATTGCTGACGTGAAAGATCGAAAAACAAAGGACGAAACACGCACCGGGCGCATCGCAGAAGCTAGCGACTGGGGCCGTTTGGAAACGTCGCGGAATCAAGCGTGACAGAATGATATTTATGCTCGTCGATCGCTCGTGTGACCTGCCCGTGCGCTCGGCACGGTGGAACGACGCGTGTAGCGCACAAAACATGCCGATGGTGTACATTCGGTGTAGCACGATTTTCTGTCCTCGCTTTTTTTTTTTTCACCCGGCCGGATTTTCGCACCGGGTTTCAAGTGCATTTGGTTTGTCGTCCTGTCAGAATTGATTGCTATCGATGGAATACAGCAGTGACAGCGGTGGGTTGTATAATACCCCCGGATGAAGCGGCATCGGGCTGCGGCGCTGAATGTATTGCGGTGTTACGCAAGATACGGGCCGATGCCCAGCGGCGGATCGCGCAAGGAAACGCACGTCATAGACCGTGTTCTTTTGGGGGTTCGAATTTGTGTGAAAGAAGCGCGTTCGTGAGACGGTTGATAGCTACGTATTGCGTGACACTGGATGTGACACGATCGGAGCAAATATTTCACGTTGTCGTTGGTTGATAAAAACAGTGACCAATAGGCGAATGAAGCGCAGAATTTGGAATTCGGTTAAGAGTGTTTTACCATGGTCATACATTTCGGTTCGTTTGCTCGGCATTATTTTAATGAATGTGCAATTTATTACCTTTTGTTACACAATATTTGAATACATTTTGTTGAAGTGTTATGTTTAAATTTGAATAAAAAATTAAGCATTTTTATATTGACTTCACAAAACTTAGATTGAATAGAGTCATATCTTTTAAAAAAACGCAGAAAAGGTTCAGTTCAGGTTACTCGCGTGGTATGATCAAGGTCTCAAAAGTTAATTATGATATTTGAAATTTAACCAACTCACAATAAAAACTGTTATTTGTAGAATTTCACTAATATTCCTTTTTGCGCATAGTTGTTTGAAAAAAGTTTTATTTTGCTTTTTTGTTAACTAAACAGACTATACAGTATCGATTGTGGTATATAAATTATATCTTAAATGATAGCATTTGTGTTGCACAGACTCCTGACGCAAGTTCAACTTGTTAAGATTTTTTTACCTTCTTGTTGGGATTTGATCAGCCAGTCGAGGTCTTTGACCAGCTGTTTTCCCCCGCCCGGGGTTCAGCCAGACGGACGTTTTTTTTTGAGCACAAGAAGCAACAACTACAAAAAGAAATGCCTCGTTCTGCCGACGCGTGTGGGACAAATTAATGTGGGAAATTTTATGTTTCCTCGTTTGCTGCCGCTTCTGTGCCTCATGCTAACCCGCCGCACATGTTCTTTGCGCTTGTCTCGGTTGCAAATAAACACGTGCTCTTGGAACGAGTGTGTTTTTTTTTTGTTTCGTTTCTCATGTCTTTATCATATGTGTAATCCACTGTTGTTTTTTTTTTCGTGCTGCTTTGCTGCGTTTGCGGTTTTTCTCCGTGTTCATCTTCAGCTCGCTATCTTGACTGTTGGTTGCCTGTAGTCGTCGGATTGTGGTGTTGGTTTTGCTGGCAAATTCGCACGGCTAAAGCCTCTCGACCACTGCCGGTGCATTAATTTCGCTGCACTGTCGTTTTCTCGGACGTTCGTAATCTCTGGATCAAACCGGGCTGGGCCTTCGTTCTTAGTCGTTTTATGATGTCTTGTTCTATCGAGGTTGGTTGGTATGCTGAACGCAGCATGTTCGAAAATTGTACCGTGTTGGAGGCATTTTGTAGTTTGCACGCACTCCGTGCTGAAACATGGTGTTTTGTAGTTCGTTTAGCACCACAGGAAGCCAACTACCGATTAATCGACACTAGAGGATCTTGGGTTTTTTTTAAAGAAATTTCTTTACCCTACAAGGGACGGTCATGTTTGTTTGTTTCAAGGAATTCGAAAGTAAGTATCGTTAATGGAAAGAACGTGCCAGAGCGTGCTGCTGGGGGGATGAGATGTGTCAGTTTGTAACGAAGAGAACACACCACGCACCATTGCATTCTTATCGATGCGTTGCCTGACGCTCATCACTCTTCGTGTTCGCGGTGTGTTATAATGCATGTTGATCGTTAATTTTGTGTGTTCATAGTGATGTAGGGGTGTTGAGTTTGTTTTACACCCAATACAAAACAAATTATTATACAAAGAAGTAGGCTCGACACAGTTTTTAAGGCATTTATAATCTTGTCTGTATCGTTTCGCTCATTGGCTGATTTCAAGAGGATGAATATTTTTAGAAACATCATGCTGGATTTCTTACCTCGGATCGAGTTGATGCTGCACTCGAACAGAGCTGCAAATGTGCACTAATTTTAAATCTCTCACGGTGGCGTATCGGTTTGTAAGCTCATCAACTTCGAGAACGTCTATGGGAGATTAACAAGAACAAGCATCTTGACGTTTTTTCCCTTGATATCAGAAGCACAAAAACCCCATGCAACCTGTCCCAAACATCTGCTACCGGTTCATGATCCGCAATGCTTTCATCGTTATTCAATGTGTGTTTCCTTCCCTTCCGCGTTCTCCGCGCAACTCGTCCCTGCGATGCTTCGGTTTGCCGGGAGAATTTATTTTTACGATGACATGCAAAGCAGTGAAATAAATAATGCCAACCTGATTGTGCAAGATTGTGAACCGATTTTCGCTGCCGAACGATATCACCGGGAAGATTACACGCTACACGGTAAATTACGCAGTGATAGCTGACATGGTGAAAACTGAGTAATGTATTCTGGAGCAGAGAAAATGAAAAGAAAAAAAATCGGGCATCCCTCGAAAAGGACAAATCACTACGCACAAAAAGCAAGCGTGGTTTAATATGGTTTTAGATGCCAGGAGGCTTAGGGCGAACGCTGCATAAGCGGAAAATAATCGTTCCCTGTCTTTTCGCGGCCAACTTCTGGGCGGTGGAGGTGAAGTATAGGCTGATGAGGTTGTGAATTTTCCCAAAATCCATATTTTGTCCTGTTTTTGGCTGGTTCAGCAAAGCAGAACAAAAACAGCACATTACGATGGTTCAGTGATTTGCGGTTTTCTTTGCATAGGTGCAAAACTTTGTGGCATGTTTTAGCGAAATTTTGTATCACCAGCGCACAGCACTCCATCAGGCCATTCGTATGCAGTCAATGCTGCAATCAGGTTTGCCGTAACACGATTCCATTTAAACACATTTCAATTCCAACCGCTCGCGATTCCCATCCTGCAGTTAAAACTCCCCGGAGCGTTAGGAGTTGCTGATGCACGAAAAAACGAGAGAGAGAGAAGAAAAAAAAACATGGAAATAAAATTTCCGTTTTCCCGCGGCACGGTAAACAACACTTGACGACGTAAATTAAATTTTCATCTGGCTGGCGCGCGGCCGCGCTTTGACGTGACCCCTCGAGCCAGAAGGTGGAAGATAATTTATTTAATTATTCACTCGAACACGCCTGCTCGACGATGCTGACGGACGGAAGGACGGGCAGCACATGGTCTAGAGAGTATGTGTGTGTATGTGTTTGTATAAGTGCGTTTGATGGGGTTCCGAGTGTGGCGGATTCTGGCTGGAAAGTTTCCAATTCGCTGAAAATTTAGTCTACCCACCGCCGACACCATCACCTCCCCCGAAGGATGACGCTGATGATGGGAACGTCGATGCTGGTTGAAGCCTGCATACGGCCGAAGTTTTCTGACCCAATTTCGGAGTTAGGATGGAAGGTTAGTTTATCTTGCACGCAGCATTCAGATGCGTGCGAGTTGGCGGAGATAGTGTTAGAAGGAGAAAGAATTCAAAAGAAATATAGAGAGAGCGAGAGCGAGGGAGAGTGGGTACATTTCAGAAATGTATTTTCGCAAAAAGTTGCCTGAATGGTATGGTTCAGATTTGGTATTTAAAAATAACAGAACGTTGGGACCATTGTGGAAGTTTGGCGCTTTTGGTCGTTCCTCTTCTATAGTTAATTAATTTTTGTATTTCTGTGGGGAGGAGTTTTTGTTTCGCACTACGCTGGTGTTGGTGGCATCTTATGGATTAATTTCTGCTGTGCTGTAATGTTTCTGTTTTTTTTTCATAAATCAGTTCAATCAATTCTAAACGTGATCCGATTTTTAAAGACTATTTAAGATTCTATAAGTGTTTAGATTTGAGACGATTTAAGATTGTTTTATACTTTGTTCTAATAAATCTTTTGTACTTCATTCGCTTCGTTATTTTTTGTGGAATTATTATCTTTTATTCCCTTTTTATGTATGTATACCGCATATTCTCTGAAGTCGATAAGCTATGATATTGATGATCTATTTATTGGAGTGTTCTTTATTTATTTGTTTAATAAATGTTTATATTTTTGAAGTTATTTTCTAAATGTACTGCATATTGAATATCGTTATTAATTTTTAAATTCAAGTCATAAACAAGTTTCTACTGTAGGGTGAAAATGTGAGAAACAGCTCCAATAGATTTGTCTGACGGGTTTCTCACCTCACCGATGTCTTATGCGTTTGTTGCATATTAAATCTTCCCTACTGCATTCGATGTGTTTTTCTCTCTCGCTCTACCCACTTGGTTTCCCACTTGGTCGCTCTCACTAATGGAACGAATCGAGGCTAATGTGCGGTACACGTGTGTTGGTATGTACTGCACGGTTTGGCGACCGCCATCGTTGATGGCAAACGATATGGCTGATGCTGCTGCAACGGCTGCCACCGGAAACACGACATTAGATGAACATTTTTCGTGCCAGCCAAGGGTCTGCACTTTGCTGTCCGTGAATGTGGCAACCGCGGGAAGTTTCTACTTCGGCTACTTGAGAGACTCCCCATATGCAATGTCGCAACCTCGTGACCAACGCACGGGAGGAAGATGGTGTATTAAATTGGTGGAGGACCAGGTGCCCGGCGTGTCGTCAGTCGGTGTGGTCGCCGAGGTTTGTACGGGGTGCATAGCATACATGAAAGGATTTTCACTCGCCGATGAATTATTTCACTCGTCCGAAGCGCAGCCGCGAAGCTATGCTTCCTGCGAGCGTCTCCCATATGTGAGTGAGCCGCCACTTTTGGGGTTGTTGCATATTTTAAGCCGTGTTAAATCGTATGTACCGCATTGCACACCGGCACGGGATAGGTGAGGGAGGCAAAATATTGGATATTTTTGGGGCTGGGGGACGAAAGCGTTTGGTGGGCAAAAATTTTACAAACCTGATCTGAGGCGGGACGGGTGGCCGGCCAGCCCTTACTTTGACCTTACTTTAAATGGGCAGGATTTATGTGCCGACGGTTCGACCGAAACGTTGCATTCGGAAGTAGGGTGTTTTTTTTCCCTCAACCGCGTTGTGTATTATTTTTCGTTTCCCTTGCGGGTTGAGTTATGCTTCTCCGTGCGAAGCAGAATGTAGTGCAGTCGTCAGCGTATGAAGTCATTAGGTAAACATATCCACCTCCAAAACCTGCTGACCAGAAAGGGTTCACGTCCCGTCGCAGTCGAACCTTCACCCAAACCTCCCAATCCACCGGGTGCGGCCCCAATCACGGCTGAACCGGGACCGAATTCACGCTCGGTTGGGTGTGAAATATTTCCTGCGGCGGAATGCATTACACATCCTCCTAATGGTCGCTTTAAGGCTATATGGATACCGGCGTGCAACCGCCGGGGAAGTTCAAGCAAAAATTTATGCACTTTCAAGTGAGAATTCAACATTGAAAAACACACACACTCACATGAGCGCACCAGAGTGTTGTGGCTGGAAGCACCAAGAACGGAAGGCGCGGAGGATGTCTGCAATTAGCGATGAATTTATTTTGACATTTATGAGATGTTCACGCCATCACCGGCGGAGCGACAGTGAAGTGTTTGCTGGTGAAATTTCCTGACGTTCCGCTGGCGGTGCACTTGTTTCAAGTTACGGCTTTCGCCGGCGTTGCGTGTTGTAGTTGGTTTGGTGGATGGTGGGCATACACGTGCCGCATTGTTTGGATGGTTGGATGTGTTTACCTACTCTCGCGAGAATGTCTGGATCAGGGAAAAAATAGTTCGTCCAACTTTTTATGTACAATTTATATTATTTATCGTTGGTAGATATATGACGATATGATATGACGATTTTAAATTATTTTTATCATTTGTGTAGCTAATTTTATCATTGTGTATGTGTCAAAAATTATTTGTTTATTTCCAAATTACATTAAAGGTTAAAACTTATGGAAAAAAACTCTGAGAAAAAAATCATCTTTTGCAATAGTTTTGAGCAATATATTTAGCGTTTTAATACATAAATAACATTTAAAATGTTCTTATGAGATGTAAACTCTGAGAAAAAAATCATCTTTAGCAATAATTTTGAGCAATATATTATTTAGCGTTTAATGCATAAATAACTTTTAAAATGTTTTTAAATGACATTGAAAACATTTCGAAAAAAAAATATTTGAAAAAAAAACTACAATGTTTTGAAGACTCCGTTTTGTATTCAATACGCGAGATAACAACGGCAGCGGTTGCTCTGATGAATCCATGGAAAGGTGTACACAATAAAAGATAATAAACTCTAGTTAAACATGAAGTGAGATCAATCCATCTGCAATCTTCTTCTGTTGAGAAAATGTAAATCATCGTTTCTAACTAACTGCTAACAGGACCGACGCCGATTATTATTCCTCGTGTTTCTCAAATGATTGTTCTACAAAACTGTTGCTTATTGCTCACTATCACGTCACTATTGTTCTCGCTTCACGCAACAGCAGCCGGGACGAACGTACGTGCATAGACCCCATGATGCCGATGGGTGGAATCGGCCGGAGGGCTAGAAAAAGGGTCCATCCAACCAACATTACGTCTGAAATTACCCATACGTAATCGGATCGTTTAGCTGCGGCCACGAGTCTCATTTAAATAATATCGTCCCCGTGCCGGTGCCACACATTCAACACAGGCAGGCTGTTTTTTTGTTGTTGTTCCACCCTCATCACACGGAGGGTGGTCGGTCGGTTGGTCCCGCATCCGTCCCGGTGGTGTGTTTGCGGGCCCGTTGGAAACGATGAATGAACTGAGTGATGCCGGCGTGTAACGAAGACGATATTCGTTCTCTGGGTACCATTGTTGGTCGGTTGGAAGCCGCCGGAAGACAAAGTGCATCGCTGTTGCACGCCGCATCGTTGCGGCGATCGTCTGCAGCAGATAGCGGCAGGCGAAGAAAAGAAGCAGTGCATTACATTGCAGCGCATTAATCAGCGCCCGATCTCACCGAAGACGACGGAAAACGGTGGAACCAATCTTTCTGCTTTCTTCGCTTCGTTCGGCTGGTGCTTTGATGGAGCAGAAGGATGGTCACTACTCGCTTTGGAGCATGCAAAACACGGGATATAAATACAACCACGCCATTCGGCACCCCGGGGTCTGATGGTGATGGTTGTGGTTGCTACCGAGCAAACTCGCCCCGATTGATGTGACAGTGGTAGAGGATGGGCGACGTACAACTTCATTCTTGAAATGAGCGACAACATCCACCGACGACGGTACCGCATCGCTAACGAGCTGGAACCATCGGGGGGGGCGGCAAAATAAGGGCGGCGGCAATGTGCCGAGGCACTCTTTGCAACGTGTTGACGCGTAGGTCATGGTCGTCGTAATGGCTGCGCCCGGGGTTGCGCGTCGCCTGTCCCTTTAATCGTACATTTCGGTCGGACTATCCTGCCACGAGGTTTTCGGCCCGTTGTTGGTCGGTGAAAATGCGAATAATTGGAGCACCATTGTGGCGGTGGCGTTTGCGGCGGGTGCCTGTATTTTTCCTGCATAAATAAACGATTTGTGTGCCCGGTGCGTGTATGAGTGTGCTTTTGTTCGACGCGAACCGGAGTGCATCTGGCGTGTGTGCATCGTTGAACAGCTGTCTGGCGGTGGGTGGGTATTTTATTAAGGGAATACTTCGCTGTACGTTGTTTGCGGACAACTAAAGTGTATTTTCATCGGATAAAATTGCAGCCTAGAATTAAATTGATTTCTTTATTTTACAACGAAATTGAAAAAGTGACCAGAATATTGATAAGACGAAAACATTTAGGGGATTTTTCGCACCAATGAAATCAGATTAAACTACAAACATGTTTTGTTAAAAGTAGATTTCTTTAAAAAGTTAACAGTAAATGGTGTTGGATATTTTGATGAAGCAGATCTACGTTTAAAAATATGTTTTGAAGGAATCCAAACTTCGATCTATACCCTTCAGATAA
>JXWZ01006266.1:0-15803 GCA_000956215.1 Anopheles farauti No. 4 | reverse complement strand
TGTGTGTGTGTCTATTGGTGCTATATGTTGTGTTCCCTCCCCGTACAGGACGGCCGTTTCCTTGCAAAGCTCGTCACTCCAGTCCATCCAGTCGGCACGCCGACCATATCAGGCCGACTATGGCCGACTTCGTGATGATGTTGTCTTTTACACTTCATTGCAGTTCGGTACTAATTGGCGACGATTATGGTTAAATTGCCGTTGCTGTTGTAGCGTGCCGATCCGCCACACCACGATCCTTTATGACTTTCGCCGTGGGGACGGCCTCGCACACGGTCTGCCGGTGACGTACACACTGTCCTCGTCCGGTGGATGTCGTTGTGTGGTTGGAGCAATTCGTCGTCATCGCCGTTGTAGTCGTTGTAGACAATGTGGTAAAAGAGTAGTTGCATTACCAGTGGATAAGAACCGGAAAAAGGCGAGTGTTCAGTTTAAGGGATTGTTTCCGTAATTGAATGCTGTTCCGCTTAATTGGTGCGATGCAATCATCGCAATTGATGCGTCTAATCGGACACGAGTAAGAAGTGATGCAAAACCACACCAAGGAAAGGCTTGCAGCGGTTGTCATGTTTTCCTTTGCCGCAACAGTGCTGTCTAATTTGAGCACGAAAAACGAAAGACCCCGTTAGTGGGATGAATGATGTCTGTTCGACAATTGATATGAATCCGGGAACAAATGGATTTTTATTAAAAACAATGGATTGACAACTTTTCGGTTCGGCACAAGTAATACTGTGTGCATGTCGATTGCGTCAACGCAGCATTGATTTTGCAACAGTTAGCTTGTTTAAGGTCCTGCATGCTTATCAACATCATAATTAAATTATATCTGATGCAAAGCTAGTTGCAATCGTCCTTGCTTAAAACAAATCCATTAGTTACACAACTTCTCATAGTTTCGATAAAAAATTGTCCACACATTTGCGGTTGCGTACATATAATTAAAGTAATCACTGCGTGGTTATAAAAAATATTCAGTGTATCAAAACTTGACTTCAAAATTTCCGCTTGATTTATAAAAGCAAACATTCAAGAAACGCGTTTGACTGGACACTCGTTTTTGTTTCGCTATCTACATAAATTGAATATGTAAAGATACAAATCTTTGTATTTTAACCGAACCATTTCTTTCAAAGCTACATGACGCATTTGCGAAAGCATAAAAGATAGCAAGACTTTAAGTTATAATTTTAATTACTAATAGAGGAACTTGTATAGCGGAACTTGTGCATACTTTGCACACTTTGTTTTATCCAGAGGTCCTCTATAATAAGGCAACCAATATTATTACCAAAAAGATATGCTAAGATTCTTGTCACCCTGTACTCGTCTATTTCACGTTAACTGCTGCCAGCCAAACGAGGTTTATAAAAGCCCATGAATCGAACCTTCTGCAACAATTTAACTCTTGCAAGCGCTATAACGATGTTCATTTTCGCCAAACGGATCAACATCTCCACCGATCAGTCACGAGCGCTGATCACCTCAGCCGTCATCCCAAACGAACGATCTTGACTGGCACATATCACTGCTATCGATGGGCATGGTCGTATAAATCAAGTCGTCCGTCATAAAAATGTTGCATTCGTGTGGCTACGGTTGCCTCAACCGAACGCTGCGAGGACGCCCCACTGATTTCGCTAGGATTAACCTGCTGGGCGGAAGACGCTCCGGGAGACTGTGAAAAAAAAAACGCTGGACTCGCTGATCTCAGGACCTCTATACCTTCCCCACCAGGCTCACTGGACGTACTCGCTTCAATTAATCGCTACGATCCCTCCTGCCGGGGCTTCAAACCAGACGGCTGAGGGTAACGAAAAACTCGTTGCACCACAGTGCAGTACACCAGATGGATTGAAGTTTTATTAATTTGAAATAAATTGCGCTGCCTGTCCTATTTCGTCAGTCGGTGTTGAAGTGCAATTTACTGTGCTGCCCGGTGCAAATGAAACAGGCGCGCGCCCGCGGATAGGTCCCATGGCCGAGCGATGAGAATCTATCCACCGAGCACCGAGCGAGTCTCCTTTTGCGGCACCATCCCCACGACATGAAGGGTTTGTTTTTCGACTCACTTCACTTTATTTTCAGTTTCATTTTCCGGTTGAGATTGTTTCTCGTGTACTTTTTACGCCCGTTTTACGACAGCCCACAGGAGGGCGGCCGAGCCCAGAACGCCGTGTTCCTAGATGTTGGTTCCTTTTATTGTTATTATTAAGTATAACTTTAAAGCCACGTTGAAACCTCGCACTTTTACAACGTAAGTCGACGCTTTGTGCATGGACCCGCTTCATCCGGTATGCAATTCTGCAGGACGATATGTTGCGGTCTTGGCATCTTACGGGAACAACACCCAGAGAGCCATAAAAAACAAAGGAGAGAGACGGAGATTAAAACTGGCCGCTCGTTTGGCTACAGTTCGTCAATCTGCCCGTGTTTCTTGGCTCTCAGAAAATAAAATAAAACACTCGTCTGATGAGAGGCCAACCCAGGACACAGGATAAAGCGGCACATACGGTACAGCCAAGCACTCACACCAAGCCACCAGCACACCGGTATCAGACACTATAAAGTCATTCTCAACGCTTTTTAAATTATAGCCGAACGGTATTTAATTTTACGACACACCACCCCAGGTAAGCTGCGCCCATCCTTGCACCCGTTTGTTGGAACGGCCCGAACGGATGATGCATTTTCCAAGAACGTAAGCTTTTTTGACGTCCTCCTATGTCTTCACTTCCCGCGTGCCAATCGCCCGGGCTGGTGTCCGATTGTGTAGAGTCATCTTATCCGAGCGCAACCTAAAGCTTCTTTTCAAAGAAAACGAAACGTAGTGGAAAAAAATCACATGAAATAAAATGCTCCATCAAACGGTTCTCCTCCATCGCTTTATGCACTACCGCACGTTGTGGAAACTGTCGACCAAATAAAACATAAAGATTTTTTGAGCAAAAGTACAAAACAAACAGAATATTTTTAGAATGAATTAACTTTTTCAGTAAGAGGTTATCATCATTTCAATTACAAAACTTCGAACGTAACCGAACGTTTATATTTTACTTGTTTCTACCTATTTACTTGTTTTTACTTGTTTCTCTATTTTTGTACTCTACTCTACTTATTTCTGTTTTGTTTGTTTGTACTCTATTTTACTTGTCTCTATATCTTATACAGGCTAGTAAAAAGCTGAATTCTTTTTGTGTCTTTCTTTTACATTGATTTGATGTTTACATTGATACATCTTTTGAATAAATTCATTGAAACATCATCTGATTTTTGCTCGATATCTAGCACAAACCCATTTATTTTTTTTTCTCATCCAATCTTTTTAACTAATCTTTAAAGATGTAAAAGATTCCATTTAGAGTTGTTTGATCATAATACATAGTTCAGCTACGTACGAAAAATAAAAAATAACAATGTGCTAAAGACGGACATCTAATATAAATCAACTAAACCAAATCTACTATTTCATTTTTGCCTGTTTTACTCACTGTGCTTAGAGCCTGATCCATTATAAAATGCCGCTGCAATGCAATGAAACTGCAACCTCTCTTCTGGGAATGCTACGATCTGAAATCAAATAAATATATAAAAAAGCGACACTCATAAAAGTGCGCCAGTGTTTATGTAGTGTACCGAAGGTGGTGAGTGCTCTTACGAGAAATTGCTCGCGCGCGATCAGGAGCTATGAAATTTGATTGTCCTTCTGCTTACCTCGCGAAAGGAGGATTAGTGGTTCGGGCTGTCTTCCTTCTATATCGCTGTCCTGTATTTTAATTTTAATTGTCCACCCAAGACAACCGGGGTCAGAAATTCAACACCGGCAGCGAAACAAAAGACACGATACGCTTCTCTCGACAGGGAACCGCTGCGTTTAATTTGATGTTTCCGCGATAAACAGAAGGGCAAGACTTCCACCTCTAGCACTTGACTCGTCGAAACCATGTCGATTTTGCGATTCGTTCCACACTGAACTTTGGCATGTTTGTCATTGTCGTACCCCGGCTAGACCGCGTTCGAGATTGTGGGAATAGCAAAGAGGTTTACGAAATTGTAAAAATTCGCTGTTCGCGAGATTTGCGATAAAACTTTGTCGTCTACACCACTGAACAGCCAAACGGTGGAGTAAAGCAAAAAAGTTGCTGCCCCACGAGGGCAGCTTTGGCGACGTTTTCATTCATAAAAGTTTTGGGTGGAATTTAATGTGTGGGAATTTCGGAACGCACGCGTCCATTCCTTCCTCGTGCAACGGTGCCGTTTACGGTTGTCAATGAAATTTGCCGCAAACGGAAAGCGTGAATCCGGCACGAGGGCTAACATGATTGTACGTGATTTTGCGATTCCTGCTGGAATGGCATTTTGACACACCGAACGTACCCCGCTAGTCGGAGAGGGGGTATTCTTTGTTTTGGATTATCGAGTTTCGCTCGGAACCGGTTGCAGTACGGAGGGATTTATTTTATTTTAAAACTACCTCGCGTTTGCAAAACGTTGTGGAGATGTTGTCAGTTGTCAGTTGATGATGACAACCAGATCTCATAATATTCGGTGTGTGATGTGGATAATTTATCTAGTATTTAACATAACTGAAATGCTATTAATATAGTAGGTTTAAAGATATTAAATATCATTTTGTTATTAGTAACAAATAACGTCTTTTATCATACGTATTTACATTTGTAGAACAATTCCATTTTCAATCAAATTTCCGCGAAACAACAAATAAAACAGTACCAGTCATTCTCCTTCGTTTTTATCGTTCACAAAGAAGATGACAATTTCAGTTAACCTACTCTGATGGGATGGGATTAACACTCGTTGGTAATTGGCATTAGTAGACTGATCTACGAATTAAGACTGATCAATATTGATTTTTTTTTTGTTTGTATTATGTAGAAACACTTTTAGCTTCTATTAGTTTAGTTTGCAGTTGAAACTTTTAGGATTTTAGGAACTTTTAGGAAAGAAAAAAAACAATACAATATTAGTTATATTCTTTGAGTCAAGATTAAAAATATATAATCATTTCAACAATAAAAACATTCGTCAACAGACGTTACATTTCGATTAAAACTAGTTGTTTATGTACCAATATGAATTACAATCCAAAGAAGCATTTATTTAGATATCTATTGCCTGATATATTAAGCCTAAGTTGTCCCACAGTTGTCGTTGATAAATAATATAATAATGATAACTAAATACATGATCAATAAATATAATTGATAATTGATCTATCCGTGATTGTCTCTATTAGTAGGTAATAGCCCATTCCGCTAACTGTTATTTTTTCAATTAGGATAATTTATTGTGCGATAGCGTTTCGATGCGAAATCTCACAAAACAAGACAACCGTGCATTCTTCAGCACGAGTTACACTCACCCGGTGCATACATCTTCATCTCAGACCACTCCAGCGAAACTTCGATGAATTATTTATAAATGGTCAGTACCAGCGAGGTGTGTGTGTGTGTGTGTTAGCACAGCCAAAGTTTGTCCTTTTTTTTGCTTTCGGAAACACTCCCCAAGCACACGCAATCAATCGTCACGGAATGAGTGGACGTGGTGGAGCAAGACACACTGACCAACAGACGCTAAGAGATTGAATCTTGTCTCTGGTAGCACTTTGGGGCCAGCCAGTACTATTCCCAGCTGAAAGACGGCAACATTTCACGGTGTACGGTGGAGTGAAGCGCGGGTTGGCGTGGATTGCCTGTGGCTGCCCGAGCGAAGGGAATTAATATTTTGCATACCACTTGGCGGATGCTGTAACAACCGAGATATACAAACGTCACGTCACGTCGGTTACGCTGGACGGAGGCAGCGTGAAAGGCAGGCCACCGGATCACCATACACATACTTACGGTCGACTCACATTCTACCACAAATTGTGTGTTCCGGATCGCGACTCGTCTCGAACGTGAGTGATGAGCCGAACGGAACGAAAGTAATCTACGAAATTAGGTTTCGCTCGAATCGAGAACACCGTGCCAGTGCTGTTCTTTAATATAAAGTCATTTCTGCTGAATAAACACTTTTATCGGACACGGTGCCTACAAGGACGAAACTTTCCTCTTTCGGACCTGTCACACTCGGTTCTCGGCGCGATGGCACATTCGAGATCGACATCGTACGGACGGCGACTAGGATTGCGAACGACGCAAACTCGACTACGGGCCAGTTTTGTCACCTCGCACAGAAAGGCATAAATTTGCATACATTCTCCCCCGGTTCGTACGTTCGTTCGTACATATTGTTCACTTGTTTGCAATGTGATTACTTTCTCTAAATACGCTTCTCAGTGCCTCAGATGTCAACGGTGTTGCACTGTGACCGTTCATCTGCTCGTTTGCACGTTGCAAGGTGTCCATACTTTAGTTCCACTCATCCCGAGCTCGGAAGATGCGTCGGAATCGAACCAAATGCAAATCCCAAACATGCACTGTAGGTCTGCCTCCTGCCACGGTTTTTCGCCAACCGTTGCCAAGGGTTTTCCGGTACTGGTACCGCAAACACTTGATCAAATTGATGAAAACGATTTCACAGGTCTGCAGCGAACGAACGAACGAACGAACGAACGAACGAAACGACGCTCTTCTACTGTGAAACGAAGGACCATCCCGGTGTTTCCAGTGACCACAAAAGGCTGCCGAAGGCTCCGGTCAGGTGTCGAGGCCCAGGCTCCCCGAAAACCGTACGGCACTCGGCACGGGTGCCACAATCGATGCAAGCTTCTAGTGAATAAGCATGTTGTGGGAAATCAGTTAAAGGCTTTGACAACGAGCTAATAGAGTTTCCGTTTCTGGTTTAGGTCCAGCCTTGCAGCCACTCCTTCCATCTGTCACGATGGTGAACCACAAAGCGGCAAAGTTCACAGCTCATCCAGCAAACACCTCCACGCACCGACTGGCTCGGGTCAGGACCGTATCACATGTCATCGAAATTACGTCTAAACGAGCGTTTAAATGATTTCGAAATAGACAACAACAAACTAGCGGTACGGTGTATGATGGTACTGATGGGATTCGCCATTAGAACATGCGCACCTCTCGCTCACTCTTCCTCTCTCTCTCGCTCTTTCTCCACTGAGTACAGGATCGGTTTCGGTTACAAGGGCACAAACCTGCCGAAGCCTCATTGGGATGAGGTTTGAGATGAGCCTTTGAAAATTAACCTTCTCTACGAACCTTGCCAAAGTGGTGCCAATGCGTTGTGCGTTGCAGTGATTCAACGAATAGGGCTATCGTTCGAGGCGGCAACAGATAACGTGTCGAAGTTGGTGCTGTGCAGAGATACACGGTGGTGTTATAACTCATGTTGACAAGCTGGTAGATATTTTCCTATTCAAATTCAGATTTATGTTGGTAAATGATTTTCTTGCTATGAAACATCGGGTTGTGGTTCAAACCTATTTAAAATGTAATATAATGTATGACTTGACTAAGAAGTTGACTAAGAAGTAGTATCAAACTATTTCACATATCTTTTGTATTTTGTTTTCACACGATTGAGACTTAGGATGAATGTGGATTTTTTCAATTTTTTTTCTATTAAAACTGTTTACAAAAATAATAGTCTTATCTCTGCTATTTTCAGTAAACAAACCTATTTATCTAATCACTTTTTTATTATATGCAACCCTAACTGGTAATGGTTGTTACAGATAATTTATGAAATAAATTTAAAACAATGTAATAAATTGCGATTCGCGTTTGTCTCTGATGTATCGTTACAGTAAAGAATAAATGTACTTTTCTGTTATGTTTTAATTTAATGTTTGTATTGTTGTGTTGTATGGGCACGTCTTAATTCAACAATATACAATCTATCTTCATTCGTTGGTCTAGTTTACCATTAGATTAGTTTTTTTTATGACGAACGGCCTGGCCGTATAGCTCTTAGTTTATATTTTTATACTAGATCTTGTTACATATCTTATAAAATGTTCACTGCTGCTTACTAAGGAGTTTCTTATATATTTATTATATGAAACTCACAACAACCATTTACAGTTATACACTCCATGATGAAGTTTTGACACAAAAAATAATTTAGATTTATATTTCGATCAATAATTTTAAAATTTTAACTAACTAGATGAAATATTGATAAAATGTGAAGGATCACAAGCGGAATGTAAGCGGAATTAAATGTGATTGTAAAGAAACATAACATAATTTACATTATCCTTAACTTACACTGATATATATATTGTACTATTCTCAACAAGAACTACTACATTTTTCGGGTTTGTAGTATTTAGTTTATTGTGTTAATTTTATGTATTAGTCGCATTAGTTAGTTTAATTTGTTAAATTGCGATTGATAAAATATGATTTTTCGGACAGTATCATTGAATAATGTTGTGTTATAAACCTGAAATGCTTGAGCTTGATTGAATACGTCGGAAACCAAAACAAAAGAGATACCGGACGAACCACGAAAAGATTAATTCCAAGATTTAATATAAAACAAATTCATACATAAACTACCAGCTTCGATAAGTATTTTATAGTTGAGAATGTCTGTTCCAAATACATCGATGAAGCAAATTAATAGCAATAATTTTTCAGACAACCTCAATCCCCAACCCCAGCTATCCAAACTTGCAGTAAAAATATTAAAATTATCACTTACGCGATCCACCCCATTTCCCCCGATTGACCTTCGCGCGTGCCATTTAGTGATACTTCTTGCCTCAAATTGCACACACGAAGCCGGTCACGAGATTTGTCACCGTACCTCTCGGCAACGGTGCACTCTTTTCTGCACCATGCTAAAACTGCTTAAATTGCATCGTAAATGCCCCGCTGCCCACCTCCCCACATCTAACATCGAACCACGACCAACGGGCGAGTCGCGCTAATATTTCGAGCATTAATTAAAATCTCGTTGAAACCGTTTTCCTCCGGTGCCAGCGCGGAACATTAATCAAACGCCGAAATTTGCCATTCGAAACGGACACTAGCTTCTCACCGATGCGTACCGTGTCTTGACGTGGTGCAGGATGGAAAATAGATCTTCGGGCCGACTCGTATTACATCGCCTGTATCGTGACGTTGTTGCAGTCAAGCCAAACCAAGCCAGGGAAAACTGATACCGACTGGTTGACCACTGGGTTTGTGTGTGCGCACGATCATGTCACTATCAATTCCGTGACAATTTATTAGATATAATTTGGTGCAACAGGAGTGCAGGGTGCGAATCGCGACAGCGCATTCTAGAGCGACGTGACATTTGCGAGCCGCTTTTGCTGAAGACGACAACGGTCTCGTGCGGAAGATATTTACGATTGCCATCTGCTGACAGACAATCGGTGCAAAACGGGAAGGCAGTTCTAGCAGTTCTTCGTCGGCTTCTCGTTTCATACGGGTGTTTTGGATAGATTCATATGATATATTGTAATTGCTCCCCGGAAAGGTTTAATCATAACGGATCGGTCATATGAACCCGTAATTGTTATTATTTGCAAAACCCCAGAAACGGTTACGTTCAATCTGCTGCTCGGTGGGCAAGGAATGCCACCGCCGATTGACGCAAAGAGAAATATTTATAAAACAAACGGCAAACACGGGGCGACGGCTGCACGGCTTCGGCTAATAGAGCGAAGGATAATTGAATTTGAATGCAACAAATTGCAGGTGTACGGCCTCCGCTACCACCACCACCACCAGCAGCAGCATCATCGAGTCCGGTACCGGTTGGGTCAAGATCAGGTTTGCGAACTCGGTTGTGGCTGTGGCACCGGCCCTCTCCGGTGCAGAAGTCCGGACTCCTTCTGGAGTTTTTAGTACGAATTAGTCACTCGTTCGTACATACTTGCGCATTTCTTCGACTTCGAAAACATAATTATTGGCTCACTTTCAGCGCACGTCAAAGTGGTGTACCCGTTTGCAGCAAGTCAGTGTCTAGCACAAAACAACCGAACGGAACCGAAACCTTTGGCTGCAAGCCGGTGGAGATGGAAACGTCGTCGTGTCTGGACCGTTGAGCTGACATTCCCGACCCGCACCAGCACCAGCGGTAGATTGTAATGAGAAACAAGAAATGCATCTCATTTAAACGGCTCTAAGGCTCGCCGTTTCATGCTTCATCCCGGTGTGCAGACCCGCAACTGCAACTACATCGCTCAACATTTAGCCCCCGGAGGGCAGACAGAAACTATTTTGTAATGTTTGCGAAGCGCGATTGCTGTTGCTGAACGACCCGGCGGGACACCACTTTCCGAACCCACCGGCCCCCATTCCTCCCACTCCCGGCACTTGTGATAGGGTGTAGATTAGAGTGATTTGAAATGAGATCGAGATCAACCGTTCAAGATGGATGGTCTCGCAGTGATCGCTGACACCGGCCGGTGATTGGAATGGATGTGCTGAACGAACCGTAAGGTCCTCGAACTGTGGTTCTCCCCCCGGGGCCGGGACGCCTTGCGTATTTAACGCGACTGAGTGAGTGATTTAAAGAAAAAAATGTGGAAGAAAAATCACCCAACCGTTCTGCACTGTAGCGTATTGGATGGTGTGCGGATAGATGCCCTTTCGTTTACAATATCCTACACCTGGGTGGAGGTGCGGAGTAAACAAGAGTGCGATTGAATGGAACGAACCGATCTTTCATAGTCATCCAGGCAGGATAATCCTGTCGCAAGATTGCACAACGAAGGCATATGCTAAGGCACGAGCAAAGCAATTTTCGATTAGATTAGTTCCGTTTGCTATTGCTGACACAACAAGCATTCGGAAAATAATGTAATAATGCTAGTTTAAAATAAAAATACTACACTGCGAACACTAATGTTAGCGCAAAACATAAATAAAGGTAGATATTGCCTGTTCCGCTTATTTCTCACAAGACATATTGGCTTCAAATGCTACTGTTTTCACTGCTTTTAACCATCTTTATTAATAATAAAACAAAATAGGTTGAATATGAAACAGCGCCAAAATATAGCATACAAATTAGTATTGCAAAACTGACTCACAACATCGGGGGATTAATTACAAATAAAATTATCTTTACAATAAACTAAAATTCCTCAACGTTCAAAATTTACCAGAGACAAAATTATTTTCTTAATATTTTGTTCTTTTAAAAATCGGGCCCACTCCATGCTTTGCTGAGGAACGTTCTTCTACAATATCGTACACTATCGCGCCCTCTGGTGGCTTTGTCAATTCGGTTTGTGTTGCTGAACTAGAAATTAACTTCGAGCAGTGAACATCAACATTCCCGCAGAACCACTCCAAACATGCTTTATCCAAATGCAATTGTACCACCGACCGAGCCGGTCCATCTTTGTGCGCTGCTTTGACTTCAAAGCATGACAGATTATAGCCGCTGCCTTTCACTGCCCGACCGGAGCGCGGGCTCGTAACAATCGACGAAAGAAGCCCCCGGCATGGATCACCGTTTGGCGGATCCCTTCATCAACGGTGCTAATTTCGCTGACAGCTTCCCACGGACCGCGCCAGAGTGATATCAATCAAATTTTACCACCGCCACAACGTGCACGCTGGCCACAGGTGGAAGGTGTGCAGAATTGCACCGAATCGCACCGCATGGTCCTTGACCCCGTGCACTTCCTGCATCCTTGACAATGGGGTGGAAATTTCTCTGCCCGGGCGCCCGATTGTACCGACGACAGCATCGATCGAGCAGTAATGCGCTCCGACCGATGGAACATAGTGGTAAAATGATTAAAATTAATGATTCAATTCCACAGCAGCCGCGGATTGGGTGAAACGGCCGTTGCTTTGCTTGTGTAGCGCTCGACGCTTTTGTACGTTACGACGCTCAATTCCGTCGACAGTTAAGTTCTTTATTAGCTGTGTGCAGCATCGTCACGAGCTTCGAGCCTGTGAAACTACTCTCGTAAACGTTCGCCGTCATGTTTCATGATGCGACTGAAGTGTTTTATAATCCAGCTGGACCGCTTACAATGCTTGAGCTTTTGATTATTACACTCGTTTGGGAACGTTCTTTGCTAGAATTAAGCATCGATAATCTATGATAAGTGCGATTGATACAACGCTGTTACTTATAAGCGATCAAAAATACTAATGATTTTTTTTGTTAAATGAACGATGTTATTTAATAGCAACATATCAAAAGTTTTAATACATAACTGCAGCCACATTATACTTAGGAAAGGTACTTCAGTTTGCGTTGATCAACATATTTGTGCCACAATACATGTAAAATTATTGAGCCAAACAACGAGTAAAATGTTATGACAAATATTAAAACTACACCTCTCAACACGTAACAAAGCAAACTATTCGTTTTCTATCCGTGGTCCACTTTTGATTTTTCAATAGCAATAAGAACAAATAAGGTCTACCAACTAGAAATCACTATTATATTCAGTGGTTGTTATGGTTAAGTGATCTAAAGGCTACGTAAAAAATTAAGAAACTAACATGTTCCATTTGTGTTATTTTACTACTGGCCAACGATAATTGAATATTTGTAACAAGCAAAGTAATCTAAGTTAATTATTCTCAAGAACAAAAACAAAAGTAATTAAGTTTACTGAGCATGATCAGATTTCAAATATAAAGCATATATAAATAAAAGAATATAAATATATGAATAAAGGACTACTAAAGTTTCATGAGAAAATAATATTGTTATTGTAGAAAGTAGTATATTAGGCTCACACAAACTTTATAATTTTCGAGAATTTGAAATATCGAAAGGTTACCAACCTTACCAGGAAGCATTTCAAATATTCAACAAAATAGGCAACTCTGTGGTGAAGTAGTAACGGTGACGGCCTTTTATACGTCAAGACTGGTACCGCATTTCCATCTGGACCGTCTCGCCGTAAGAAGTTACTAATCAACTATATGAAGATGAAAATCAAATATAGTAAGCCGGTAACACGTCACGATAGCACGATAAAAAGAAAAATCTATTAAAAGATGTGTCTTACTTGATAAATAAATCATACGAATATTGTAGCAGAAAAATCAATCCACAATTCCCTACCCAACTTCCTTATTCCACTTATCAAAAGTGAAGCTATCTATCCCAGTTTATGTCTTATATTTCCCACAACCGTTCCGATACAAATAGAGCGTGCCAATCCGTTGGTTTTATGTTTCATCTTTGCACGCGTTGTCGCTGGGCGTTCTCAACGATCTTCTCAACGATCAATCTGACGCCTGACGCCCATACTAACGCCGTGCTTATCGTCCTTAAATCTCACCGCTAAAGGGAATACATCAAACACACACACACACACACACCAGGATAGGGAGACGTCGAAAGCTCACCGTGGTAGAACGATCAGAACATGACTCGATACGATGCGATGCGATGCGGTTAGGATTCGCGTGTGAGATTAATTGAGATAATTAATTTTAATTATGAAATAAATTTTATCTCCATCTTTTCTCACTTCATTTCACCCCGTTTTCCTCCCCTCGGGTGGCACGGAACCCATCTCGCAACATCATCTTGACGTGTTGCATCGTCGTCGCAGGGGTTGCGATAAGCTACGAAACGGTGCTGCCCAGAAACTGCCAGATTGATCGTGATTTCATGTTCCACACAGTGCACTGTACGAGAAGGGCAAAAAGCAGCCTCCGTTACAAGATAACAGGCTACTCGACCAGGCTCCTGTGTACTCCTGAAGTGTGTGTGTTTGTTTGTGTGTGTTTTTTTTTCAATGGCTTGGTATGGCCATAGTTGTCAGAATTAAGAAATGAACTGAAAACCCTTCGCCTCCGGAAGGGGTGTGTACGGCGAAAATCGAACTCCCAGAAGCTGCATTGATTGATCTTTCCTAGCCCGATCGCCTACACTTCTCTAGCCCTCGGGTCGGCCGCTCGGTGCAATTCCAACGTGTCGTTAATGTCACTCGCGGGCATCGCGCGGCAACACTCGTTGCGCAGATTGAGATAGCCTGACCACGTCGCTTGAGACACTTTTTTCTCGTGTACGGCAGACAGTGACATTTTGACTGTTTGCGGATTAAAACCAGGGCATAACCAGGGAGCCGTGCAGACGCGAGTGCGTACGTCAACTTTACATTAGCGTCAGGCCCAGCGAGGCCAGACCCGGCAGACGATTAGCGAGAAATCTCCCGGGGAAGATTGATCGATCCTGCCCGGCAACCAAACAGGAGTCATAAATGTGCACGAGGATCAGTTTTAATTTATTTCCCCCACCAAACCCGTCGCCGTCGCCGACGCGACGCTCGTGCAGCTGCCGTCATCCACCACGATCACGAGTGCATCGATCGTGCCCCGATCGTACAAAGTTGGCTTGGAAAATGTAGAAAATTCACCGCCACCCGCCCACACCTCCCGCGCACATTCTGCATGATGTTTCAAGTGCCCACTCTCGAGGCGCGACTATCGCTGCGTCCAGTGGCGGAATGACAATCGTTCATTTTTCGCCTTTCCCGTGCTCCGTGACAGTGGGTGTCACGCTATCTTGCGCTAGCGATCATCTGCCAACCCCGTTCCCCACCCACAATCCAGCCACTGTCGCACGACTCGTGAAGGGCTCTCGGCGGTTGCGTTGCTCGACGCTAGCGAACGGTGTGGCCATCTGGCGTCCACTCCTGGCCACTGTTGCTGTTGCTTCTTCATCTTTTTTCAGCCTTCTTCGCCGCCTTCGGAAAGCTTCTAATCCTCTCATCCGGCGGAACGAGCGCCGTTTGGGTTTTCTACTAATAAAACATTCGATATCGTTGCGGACGCGATGCCCAGATGCCGGTCCTCCATCATCGCACGGACCAGGACAGGAATCATCGTCGTCATGATCGTCGTCGGTATCGTCATGGCGCGGGAAAAGGCCTCCACCGACCGTTACGATCGCACGCGGGGAGATCGATGATCCTTAATAAAGGCAAAAAAGTACCGTTTGCACCAATCGCACAATCCTCCCACCCAACCCCTCCCCACAAACGCTCGAAGGCGTCGAAGCGAAAGTGTGCTCTAGGGCGCACATTATTGTATGTCATTTGTAATGGGCCCGGTACCGCCGCGTTTTCCCGTGTCCGCCACGTCGAACCGTCCTGTTCGTTGGAGGTTCTTGTTTTGTTTCCCTCCCCCACCCTTAGCCTACCCCTTCAATCAGCCGCCGACGCTTATCGGTAGGGTTTGCATGCCGCAGTTGCAGGCTTCTATTCTCCCCAGTTGTTTGGTTTGCTGCCGCTGTTGCTGCTCCATCGCGATGATTGCTATTATTCTTGTTACGGGCGGCCGCCGCAGCAGGGTGAAGCGCTTTTGCGCGAATGCGTGTTTGTGGTGCTCGAGAGCAAAAGGAGTGCGCCCACTCACCTGATCTTCACTTCCCCCGCCGCACCGGGAGCAGCAGCATCAATAGTAGTAGTAGGTAGCAAAGAGGGCAAATCTTAAGCTGCTGCTGCAACGATCGCTCCGGCACTATGATATGCAAATGGACTGTATACACTCGCCCGTAGCTCGAGCTTTTGAGTGATTGGATGGAATGTGCTGTGCACAAGAGGTCACAGTTGCCAGCCTTCTCCCTTCCTTAACTCCCTCTCCCCCTGACCCACCCGCTCCCCAGCAACCGCCTCCACCCCTACTAACACCAACCATCCATTACACAGGCTTGTACACTCCTGTAGCTGGTACGCATTCGCCCTTAGCATCGTATCGATCGGTTGCGCCTGCGCAACGCCCAATAGTTAATTATGCCGCGTGACTGATGTAATTATTGTAGGTTGAAGATGCTGCCGTGTTTGTGTTTTGTCGATGGTAAAAAAGATTGGCTTTCATTTATCTACACAAGTTTCGCAACGACTCATGGTTATCTCTCTCTCTCTT
>JXWZ01006265.1:0-28660 GCA_000956215.1 Anopheles farauti No. 4 | reverse complement strand
GGGTGGGGCCCGTACGGACAAACGTACGGCGGTGCGCTGACGCACTTGCTCTCTGCTTCGGAGAAGGCCGTCGACAGCGGGCAGCTTACCAGCGCCGTAATCAACGAACCGTCGGTGTTCTTCGTGCACAGGTAGTACGTGCTGCAGTCGGTCGAGTCTGCGTTCGGAAAGCGGCCCGCGACCGTACACTCAAACGTGCCGCTGGCACGGCCACGGGCCGGAAGCAGCGCCAGCAGCAGCACCAACACACCACTTTTGCCCTGTTGCAACCAGGTTCTACGCATCGCTATGTTTCGCGCGTTTGCTTCACGTTGACACGGTAGAGAGAAAAATATAGAGAGAAAGAACCGATTGGGAGTTCGGAAGAAATATGGTGACACTCGCGGCACTTGCGCTCCACTGAATTCGGATGCACATATTGGATGTAGTTTTTATAGGGTTATATCAACTTTATCGCCCAACTCTCGGTGAGTGTGTCGGTGTCGTCATAAAAAAGTAAAGAAACGAGCCCCAAGCTCGAGAGGGGCGAAGAATTCGAGATTCGCCGCCGGTCGTCGGTGAATGAAGCGTCCGGTCCTCCTGCCCGGTGCGATAAACAAGCAATAAAATGACTCGGTGCGGTCGGAAATTAGCAACAACGATAACCCGGGGCTGGCGGCCCGGCAGCGCTAGATCTGACACCGGAACGCCTTCGCGCGAACTGGCCGCTAAATCGCGCTCGTTTCCCCGAAACTACCCGAACCCTGTTGACGGAGCGTTAACTAGGTTCATCCCATCCAATCATGGCCATAGTTCGGTGCCGCCCGCCCAGGTGATCCCAACGTGGGCTTGTGTGGCTTATCGTGCCACCACCGCCACCGTCCGCGCCTTTCCCGCACGCCCCTATTGGTCTGCGGAGCAAACAAGATTGTCTGTTTTATGGCGCGACGGACCTCGGCTCCCCCCGAGCGAAACGATAAGAAACTAGGAAACTAATAAAATTCAATGTCCGCCCATCCGGGAAGTCGCTTCGACCGGCTTTCGACAGGCAGCTAGTAACTAACTATCACCCTTCCGCTGCAAGGAACGTTGGGGGGGGGTTGCGCGTGTGACATCTCCGAAACTCCCCAAGGCGTGCATCATCATTCAGGCCCGGTGACGCAGCCAACAGCCGACGGGATGGAATACAAAAATCGTCCACCCAGTGCGGCGCAGTACTGGCGAGATATGATGCAGGACAGGGTGTTTTTTTTTTTGCTTTGTTGTTTACGCGCGAGAGTTACACATTTTTGCTCCTGCAGCTGCCGCTGCTGAGGATGATTGTGTAGGTTAGGATGGCGTCGTTATCAGTGGCGTGTGTTTTGTTTTTTTAATTTTCGTCACCCGTCCTTGTAATGGAATGTAACAGTGGTGATAGACTATCAAAATTCATTCACCGATCGGAAGCAGCTCGAAAATTGCGATACGCAAACGCTGCAGTAAGTGTGATCCATACACTGGCTTACCTCATGGAGAACTTTGAAAAACACCTGCTAGACAAGATGCTACATACGGGCACGTGTTCCTCCATGATGGCGATGTTAACATAACGTCGCAACTACGAGCAATATCTTTTGCGTGTGATCCTAGATTCTGAAAAATACTACTGAGATATGATGGTTGTTTTTCTTGCACACTTATAATCGGAGAAAAAAAACATTCAATGAGTGTCTGTGTGTTTCTTGATGTAAGGTTTAAAATTTTAAGTAACTTACATTTCAAGGAAAGGTACTATAGAAGGGGCTTGAAACCATACAGATTTTTGTAAAACTTTCTACATCTTTGTTATATCTTCGAAAGCTAGAAAGTAGACGAATATACGTGCCAGGACCCGTAGCTTATAGGCATTTCTACGTTGACAATGAAGGCAGCGGAAGGAGAAGATGTCTGTTAGTAAAAGTTCGGATGTTCGAAGCGCTCTGCCCGGTGCCCGGGCAATATACTGGTTTTTTTAAAAATACACACGGTTTATTCGAATGCTATGCAGTGCGCACACACCCCCAGAAACTCACAATCATGCTGGTGTTTAACATTATCTTTGGGAAACAGGTAGACCACTGTGGGACGTTGCTCGCGTTAAGCGCAACCGCTCCCAACAGTGGTAAAAGATTCAGAGTACGGCGCCCGTAAAGTATGGCAAACCAAGTGAATGAGCTAAACTAAATTTCTGGGGGGGAGGAGTGAATGACTGTTGCCAGCTTAGCTGCCGGCACTAGTCGATTGTGTTTGTGTCTTTTTTTTGTAGTTTCCCCTGTCGGAAAACTGATTCCAGCGAAACCCTCCGTACATGCGGACAACAAAACCGAAAAGAAAAAGTGATCGTTGGCCTGGTGGTGTTCCCTACTCCTTCTTGTCGCTGGTGAGGTTGCGGTTGCCGGGCCGGGGGTTGAACGGGCGCGGTATCTCCAGTTCGTCCGAGTCCATGTCGTTCTCGGAGAGCGACAGCGAGCCGGCCGAACGCATCAGCGGCATGTTGTAGCCCTTCTTCAGCGGCATGCTCGACGGTTCCGAGGCGTACCCGTCGTAGTAGTCGTCCTCGCTGGACGAGTAGCCACGCTCCGGGTACGTTTCCGGCACCTTGCACACGATCTGCGCCAGATCGACGAACGAGTACTCGTTCAGGGAATGCGTCGCCTTCTTCTGCAGGGAGTGGACCGACCACTGGTTGAAACGCGTCAGCCGCCCGTTCTCCGCCATGCTCTGGAAGTACGCCTTTCCGTGCTCGTAGCCAACGTTCTTGATCTCGTCGAAGCTGCCGAACGCGAGCGTCTTGTACTTGTCGATCGGTGGCCGAATGTACTCACAGTAGTCACTCTTCTTCACCTCCTGTGCGTCGAACGAGACGGAAAAACGGGAGAGAGTCAGTCAGGGGCTTCCGGGGAGCTACCAACCGTAACACGTACCTCGAGCTGACGCACGCACGAAACGTACGCCAGGCGGGACTGGATGTCCGGCAGGTTCGGCACCTTCACCGGTGACGTGAACGGATTCCACCGTTTGTACAGCAACCACCAGCCGGACAGATCGTCACCGTAGTCTGTGAGGTCCGTGTCGTCCTGCGAGCCGACGTCTATCGCGATGATATGGGCTGCTCCCTGGGCACGCATTACATCGGCTATTAAACGGGACGGAGAAAGAGAAGAAAAGAGACAGCAAACGTTGGCCGGCAAAATGGGCGATACAAGAGTGAAAACAAAAACGACAACGGGCAAGACGCTACAACTTTCGGTCTGATTTGCATCCGAGCTACGCAGGGATGTTACATCTGTATCGCTCGTTCGTGTTTGCAGTTACTTCTGGCAGGTTCGATTCTTCCTTTGCCGGTGCCTTTCTCTCAGTAGCAGAAGCATGACGCATCGAAGTGCCTTTGGAGACACTCGGCATAATCGCGCTAACAACACTTGAATCGCACCGATCCATCAAAACCATCTAAAGTTTACGGCGGAGAGAGCGGCGAAAAGGGCAATATTGGTACCTTTCCTTTCCCATTCTAGTTGTCCGCACTGATGGCAAATGAGAAAACAGGACTGAAGCCTCTCTTGGACAGCAAAGTTCGTCTCGCGAGTTCGATTGGCAAGGCAGATTCAAGCGGTTTACGATCAAGAGAGCCCCTAGAATGACCCTGCCAGTGGCTGCTATTCGACTGGGTCTATAACCCTAATGGGACCGCGCACCGTATATGCGTTTGCGTATGTGTGTGTGGGTGGAGAAAAAAAAGCTGAATAAAAAGCGCAGCAAAAGGAGTGTGACTGTATTGTACGATTACCCTCAGCGTGTGTTTGTGTGTGTGTGTGTGTGTGTGTGTGTGTGTGTGTGTATTACGATTCAAGTATCGGCTCACCGGTTCGGGTATACTACTACTGAACGTGAAGCTAAGTAAACATCAAATGATTTGACAAGCATACCGCAAACATAGGAGCTAATTTGAAATAATAATAGAAAAAAAACTAACACACAAAAGCACAAACAAGGAAGGAGCTTTTTCGGAATTGTTGGGAGGAAGGGACAGTGGTAGGGGGGAGGGGAGGAAAAAACAAGAGAAAACAAGGATTCAATTTACCTGGCACATTATTAGTATAGCAACCATCTAACAGCAGATGGCCATCGCGTCTATCACAGATAGGAGGAAATATACCGGCTACTGACATACTGGCACGAGCATAACGCCACAGATCTCCTGATTTTGGTAACAAAATAAACGACACAACAAATGGTTTGTTTTCTTTTTTCTCTCTTTTTGTTTTTTTTTGGTGATTTTAGCAAAGCAAGCTAACAGCAACAGCAGCGGCAGTAGTAGCGGCAACAGGGTTGTCAACTACACAGTGCTCTGGCAGTGCGCTGTCAACCGGGTCCGCTATCCTCAAAATGGGCGTTATCAAAAACAGTCGAGAGCCAAAAATACGGAATGGAGTGGGCAGGAGGGAACGACCACAACCGTGGGGAGCTATGGGAGCGAGCAGGCACACGGGTGTATGGGTGGACGAGCGAGCAAGCGAGGAAGCGAGTTTGACAAGCCACGAACGAACCTGCTTGCCGAACCAACTGCCAATTGTCCTGCTTGCCGAATGGGAAAAGAAAAGAAAGCAGCCGTGTTGGGTAGGCAAAATTGGCAAAACACTGGGAGAGAAAAGAAAGAGAAAGAGACAGGCAGGTGTATGATGACAGGTGGTGAAGTGATCGAGCAAGCTGAACAAGGGGATGGTAGAGCTGGGGAGATGGAGGGGAGGGGGGGGGGATCGGGATCGCGGCAGGGTACTAGAGCTTCTTCTCTCCTCTCTTTTCCTTTCGGGCATCAATGAAGTAATGGATGGGCCGATTGGTTGGTGGTCGATTTGGAAGGCCACGCCACGATTGTGTGAGTAATGTGTACGTGTTGGTGTGCTGCAAGCTACCTCAACCATTGCTTCGAAGAGCTTAGTCTTCGGATACTACAGTGAAAGGTATTTGCGTGTGCGCTGTCCGGCAGCCGCCGACAGAGATAGAGAGCATGCCGATGCAGCCAGGATTGGAGTTAGTGATGGTCTCACGCGCGCAGAGTGAGGTTAGACATACGATGGACGGAGTTGTTTTGTGTAAAATAGTACGTTCGCAGTGTGGAGCATATGATCCCCATCTGCCTGTTACGATCGCGAACCCGTTCTTAGCGCCTCGATATCTACACGAAAAAAACACAGACACATATTACAACATTAGTGACACAGCGAGTAGTCGAGCAAAGCGAGATAAAGCCCCAGACGATTTACTTCACCCGCCTAGCCTAAAACGAGCAACATGGATGGCAGAGATGAAGTCGCCGTTTTACTGCACTGGGAAGGTTTTGCAGTGGCCGCATCTCAAAGGTCATGTTTTTGCAACAAAAAAAAAACAACAAAATGTTATCTTCCGACCACCTGCACTACATGTCATTCAAGTTTTACTACGCCGCAGCCGCGAATGTCAGCTGGTGGAATGTTGGCTCATACTGTTCCGAGTCCGGCCGCTCTCTATACCAGTGGAGATAACGATAGTAGTTCCCCTAACCTACAAGTACAAAACTCACATACACACATACACACATACACGATATTTTGCCAATTTTTGTTTGTGTTTCGTCTATCCGTATTCTTACGCACAAAAAAAACACACAGAAAAAAAAACACCAACTAGCAACTGAGCCGACGACGACGGAGAGCTGATACAGATGTGGTTTAAGAACTACTTACACGCAAACCAAAAATGCATACGACAGTCACATACACACGCACGCACACATACGCACATTATCGGTTTAATTACCTGGGAGGTTATTGACGTACCCACCATCCAGCAGTAGGTGGCCATCAGTTGGATCACACAATGGCGGCATGTACCCGCTCAGCGACATCGAGGAACGAACATAACGCCACGTCGAACCTGTTTGGTTTGGTTGCGTTTGTTAGGTTTGTTTGTTTGTTTTTTTTGTTTGTTGACAATGCATTTGCGTACGATTACGATTATTACATCTCGACCCTCGCCCCCTCCCCACCGCATCCTCGTGTGTGTATTGTATGTTGTTGGAAGCGTGGTCGATCGACGAACGAACCGAGTCGGAGAGAACCGTGCGGGAAAGAAGCGATTGGAATATCTGTGTCCTTGTTCCCGACACCAAAACCTGCCGCTTACGACCACCACTGAGAGTTAATCATGCTAGGGGGGGGGGGGGGGGGGGGGGAGGCCATGAAGGCGGGGTAAGCGTGGATTTCTGGAGGTAGTTCCAATGTGAAACGGGTATGGTGGTCACCGCACAGACTCAAGCTGGGGTTTGGGGAATCTGAGCTGACGCTACACATAGCAGTCCGTAGGAAAAGGCACCATATTGTTGGGCGAGGTAGGAAAGCGGTGATCAATGATCCCGGGAGCTGGGGAACTTGCCAACTCCACAAACCAAATGGCTATGGTGTGTGCAAAGAGATCGGTGGTGAACCCTTGAACAGGTGCGCATTAGATATTCGACTCGTCAGAGGAAAGAAAGACGGATGAGGATAGGAAGGCAGTAGGAACGGTACTAGTACGACAATAGTGGTAGCATTGGTAGTAAAGAGTAGTAGTAGAACCGCCTGGTACGAATGAAACGAACAAATTTGTGTAGGCATGCACATTTACCACCAACTCTTCCAGGACATCAGACATAGATCCTTCATTTCGCCGAAAGATAAAAGAGTGAGAGAAAAAGAATGCGAGATACTAAAGAGATAGGTAGAACTAAAAAAAACCAAAAGAAAAGAGCGACAGAGAGGCGGAGAGCGAACACGAAAGAGAAAAGGGCAGGTGAAAGGTAAGGTTAGGAGTCAACGGATGAAACAGAATAAAATTAAACCAATTTGGGTTGCTGCGTGTTGAGTTGGTAGTACAGCATTGACAGAAACGAATGATTCTGCACTACGAAAATCAGCATAACACCCGAAGATAGAGAGAGAGAGAGGCTGAGGAGTAGAGATAAGTAGATAAAGAGCAAACAGGGCTGTGCATCAACAACCATTGCCACCACAGTAGTAGTAGTAGCAGCAGCAGCAGCAGCAGCAGCAGCAGCAGCCACAGCACAGCACAGAGCAACAGCGCTACAAAACACCCAAAACACGTTCTTGGAGGGGTACAGGAAAGGCGGATTGGGTTCCTAAGGCGGGTTGGCAGTGGAGGTAATGTGGAGTTCGACGGTCTTGGGAGCCTGTTCAGGCCTACGTTACCGTGTGTGTGCACCCGGGCACAGCTCGCCGAGATGTCGGTGGTCAGCGTGAAGTAGGGTATCCACAGGTCCTCGATGCAGATGTCACCGAACGTGCCGCGGATGGTCTGATTGAAATGGCGCCCGGAGAACATGGACGTTATCGGGTAGGTTAGATCGCGCAGCTGTCGGCTCCATTGCGTCATTTTCTAGCAGGACATGGGAGAGACATGATAGATTGCGTTGAAAGCGAAAGTTGTGATCTTGTTCTTGATTCATTCGAAGGACTAAACTCAATAAAAAAGGTTGGTTTTATGGACAATAAAGTTTTAAAAACTCAATTTTAAGAATTTCAACGCAGTCTTTAAAAAAATCTTTAAAGTCTTTGCTCTATTTGGTTCGGGCTTTACAGCGAGAAGTTACGCTGGTCTGGAGTTTACGCAACAGTAGTCTACTCACCGTGCACCATTCGCGCGCTTTCTGCGTCATGGTGGTGATGTTCTTCTCCATACACCAAAGGGCACCCATAAACGCGCCGATGCTCACTCCACCAACCATATCGATCGGGATGCCTGCCTCCTGGATCGCTTTCAGCATGCCGACGTGGGCGGCACCGCGTGCCCCACCCCCGCCCAGCACCAGCCCGACCGAGTTGCCGGTAAGCCACCGTGCCAGACGGGAAAAATCACAATGAATGTACGGTTCGTTCTTCATGATCCGCTCGTACAGTTCGGCCTACGCGCAAGGAGGAAAGCGAATGAGAAATTTCGAGAACCGTGCGAAACCGTTGCCGGAACTTACGATTTTGTTCTGGCTGCGGCGCGTGAACATGCGCTTCGGACATTGGATGTGATGGTGGCGGGACACCCAAGCCCGCATGTTCAACCAGCTGATCGTGTTCGACGGGCAGCTGGTACCCTCCTCCGGATGCAGCAGCACCAGCTCCTTCGCCGTGCGGATCGCCAGCCGATCGATCTCCTTCTCGAGCTTCCCCATCATCGGCGACCGGTCGCCGAAGCCGACGATCAGGATGACGTCCGCCTGGCGCAGGCACCGCTGCGTCCACGGCCCGAACACGTTATCGCACTGGTAGAGCGTGATGTTGTGGCGGTCCTCCTGCTGGCCGAGCCAGCTCGTCAGCCGGTATTCGTTCGGCGGCTCCATGATCGACGTGCCGAGTGCCTTCCGCACGATCTCGCTCGTCAACCGCACGGTCGAGCCGATCGTGCTGAGCGAATGGTACAGCTCGTACGTGAACGGTGACATCGGCACGTCGTCGCTGACGGCGACAATCGCCACGGTTGAGTAGCGGTGCTGTATCTGCTGGTTCGTGTCGAACGACACGGACGTGAACGAGCTGGTCGCGATCGGGCGCGAGCGCATCGAGCCGAGGATGCGGTGGCTGAGCAGACTTATTAGCTGCGTTACCACGATCGGGTACTTGAACTTGATCGCGTTGAACAGACCCTCCGGCAGCTTGGCCAGCTCGGAGTCACGTACCGCCATCACGGTCGTGGTGCGCGGCGTCTCCGTGATCATCTCGACAATACCGATCAGATCACCCTTGCCGTACTCGCCCACGATCTCCTTCTTGCCGTTTGCGTGCGTCGTCACCGAACGGAGCCGACCGTTCAGCACGATGTAAGTGGAGTCGCTCGTTTCCTCCTGCCGGTACACGGCTCGCCCCGACTCGATAAAGTTCCAGTCGAGCGCAAAGTCACACTGTCGCACCAGCGGTGACAGACGCTTCACGACACTGTTCGCGATGTCCAGCACGACCGCCGGACGATCTCGCATTATCCTACCAAAAGGAGAGAACGAAAGCAACACGCGCGATTAGTGTTTTATTACATTTCATTCCCAAACACCTACCTGTAAATCACGTCCTTGTTGAGCAGCCCCACGCGCGAATTGTGTTTCGCTCGGATCGTGTACAGGCTGCATTCGCCCGTTAGCACCGCCAGCCCACCGACGACATCCCCGGGGTAAATGGTGACCGTATGGTTGTCCAGCTTCTCGCTGGTCGCCTTGCTAGCGTCCTGTGCGATCGGACCACTCTGCGGGCTTTGTGTGAGCGTCAATCCGCCGGCGATGACGAGAATCAGCATCACGTCCTGCGCAACAAACAACAAGTAAGCGTAATAAAAACCAAACGGGGAAAGTACACACTTCCGGTACTCACATCGAGCACACCCTGGTGGACCAGCGTGGTGCCGGGCGACACCTCCTTGATCAGGATGCTCTCCTCGATCATTTGTTTGTGCGTATCGGGCAGACCGAGCTCCTGCATAAAGCCCTCGACCGCGATTGTTTTCAGCACGGCCTGATCGACCGGTTCGATTGGTAAGGTGGAAGTGCGACGTGCGACATTGTGTTGCTGTTGTGGTTGCTGTTGCTGCTGCTGTTGCCCTTCGGACAGATCCACCAGCATATCTGGTCTGAGTTCACCCACGAGCGAATGGGGCACCGGATGCACCTGGTCGGATGGGACGCGTCGATGACCGGGGCTACCCTTCACCGGTGCCGTGACTGGGATCTTCTTGCGCTGAGATGAACACTGTGAAAAATTTAATTTTACATCAATATTTTAATATGTTCACTATTACTGTATCTTTGCAGCGTTGTGCATATTAACGTTTGTATTGATATTAATAAAATTTATATTTTTGATGTTTCTATTTTAAATTTAACATGTCGCGTGAACGTTTCCAAAATTTCGAACGCGAAATTTCGTTCTAACTATTTTCCTTTCAGAGTAGTGGCATGACGTTTTAAACTACTAAAGTAATACACACATATATCCCACCTGAATGTACTCCGTGCTCAGACCAAGATAATTGTGAAGCGCGGTGATAGTGACGCGCTGCAACCGCACCATGATCACTTGTATGACGCGCACCAGCAGATCCGGACATTCGCCGAACACCTGCTGAAACGCGAACATCGGTAGCCGAATAACCTGCGAATTTTCCATCGCACGCGCCGTCACCGTTTTGTACTGACTCGCGTTACCCTGCGAGAAGCAAGTAAAAGTTTAGTACGGGAAAAGAGACGTGCAAATGCCACCGCCACACCGGCACACCTACCACTAGCACATCGATGAAACTGAGCAGCGATGTGACGGATTCGCCTTGCCGTACCACCTTCAGCGTGATCGAGCTACCGTCCGGATTGTTCAGGAATACGTTCACCTGCCCTGTCTGCACGATAAATACACTGTCGTCCGGGTCGCCCACCTTGATGAGGCTTTCGCCCGCGATCAAATTGATGATCTCCGTGTGTTTGCACAGCTTCAGAAAGACGGGTTTCTCAAAGTGACCGAAAATGCGGATTGACTGCAGCATGTACAGTGCGTCCGGCGGAACACGATCGTTCCCGTCATTCGAGGCGACCTCCAGATACTCCGCGGGCGGTTCGATCACTAGGAGCTGCGTCGGAGTCACATCCTTGCGCAGCAGCAATCGCTTGGCGAAGCGCATTACAGCTCGCCGCTTTCTGCCCTGGCCACCGTACGCCTGGCCGGAGATCGATTTCACCTTCCGCAGCATTCGCCGTCCGTAGAACATCATCTTATCACGCTTCCGGAATCGCATATGGGACGCGTACTGGTTCAGCAGCTGCGCCTTCTCTTCCAGCTCTGTCGAGAAGGAAAGGAAGAAGCATTTAGCGGAAGGTGCACGATGCAGACCCGATTCGCCGTTTCATACTTCGCAGGTGCTGCCGGCGCCACACGTACACGGTTACGGCAATCGCCAGCACGGCCACGAACAGTTTGATTGCCCACGAAAGCTGAGGAAAATAAGCAACTCATATGGCGGTTAGAAACAGAGCGAGTTCACAGGGCACACTGACCTGTCTCCGAGACTTACATGCAAGTCTTCCGTGCTGATGGTGTACCAGAAATCCTTCAGCATCGTGCCGTAGTCGGAGTACGACTTTTTCACCAACCCTACAATGTCCATTTTGGCTGGATGGCGCTCGTGAAAACCATCCGATGAAAACGAACCGACCTACCGCGGACACCAAACGCGGCTACACAATCACATTCAATCCCTGGTGCCACAAACAAAAGAAAACTAACTTAGCTCGCCCAACTAGCACGAAAACAAAGTCCTTCTTCCTCTGTCTATCTCGCTCACGCACAAACATCGGCGTTTTCGTGTCAATAGGCGACCGACGGTCGGTGGTTAATTAAAACTTTCATTGCAAAATCACGTCCAAATTCCAACGCGAGAAGGGAAGTGCGACACGGGCCCCTCGATGAGGGTTACTTTACGCGTTTAATATGTGTTCTGACCGTCTTTGACAAGTTGAACAAGAATAACAAAGCATGATTCACACGAATCAGCTGTACTGCTGAAATTAGGCACCCGTGTCACTGTGCATCGTGCATTCGCTCGCGCGCCACCACACTGGACAAGCCATGCGGATTCTTCTAAGTTTTACGACAAACACGTTTTCACGTTCCACGTTCACGTTGGAATCGTTTTTAAATGCGTGGTAATTTAACACTCGGTGAAAAAAAAACTCCCAGCGCAATCTGAGCGATTTGTTTTGATTTTGATTGGACGTCGTTCGGTCACATGTCAAACATGTCAATGTTGGGGATACATGTCAAACGGAATGACGACAATGTGAATGTAAATTCATAGAGCGTTTATACTGACGTGTTAGGAGATTTTCTGATTTCTTTATCTCTCTTCTCGACGCTGTTTTTTAATCGGGATAAAAGTACGCTGGCCAATTAATTTACACTGCATGAACAAATTTAAATAGTATTATTTCATGCACAAAACAAAAATCTAACCGCAGTCTACTTCAATGAGAGTATAACTGCAAGCGTTTACAGTGTGGGGCGTATCAGTATGGGAGCACACGGTACGAAACGAAATCAATTTGAACGATAGTTTGAGCTTCGATCTTCAGATGATGTTCTTGTTTGAATTTAAATTGTCTTTTTATTTTAGGTGTTACTCAGTAGTTTGAGTTTTATATTTTCATAGTTGGTAATTGTACTTAAATGACACTTGTTTTGTTGCTGTTTTATTCATTTACAATATCACTGAGGGCATCCGAACATATTTCACAGCAACGAACAATTCTTTTATAATGACGCTGTAACATGAAGATTCTTGACATATTTTGGCCAAATGATGAAAAATGCTTGCTTTTGTGCATTAGCCAATTATTAGGAAAAGATGTATAGATAGCCTGGAGGTGAATGGATGATCTTTCATCTTTGAACATTTTTGCATCAGTACACAAAATAAGCTCAGGTTTTTGAAAGATTTATGTGAATCTAATATTATTCATTCTTTCAAATTCCGAATCAACGGTGTAACAAAACACGAACAAACAAACACTGTGTTATGTGTTTTGTACCATAATATCTTTATTTTACATGCTTTTTTGTTTTGGTTTTCCAGTGGTTGTCTGTCTGCAATACATAATATTTCTATTTTATAATCCACGCTTGTGTGGAAAATTGATATGTTTGTGTGTCGATTGTTGTCAGTTAGTTTTCGGTTTTGTTGTGTGTGTGTTCTTTTATTTATTTTGTATTACTTTTGCTTCTATGCATTTGTTAAAATTGTCTCGCTCGTCTCACTCGTTCCCACAACATCCGCTTCGCTTTACTGTTTGCTATATTTCGCACATACTTGCTATCTTTCACGCACATTTTTAGCTCTCCTGTTCTTTATAGATATATAAAATAGACACTTCCGGATTAGCTTGCTATATCCCTTACCTTAGGTTTATCTTTTTTGTTTATTTATTTATTTACTTACTCCGCGCCGATTTGTGTTTGCATAAATCCTTCCTATTCCAAACCATTCAAACCAAACCATTTGCTCCTGCTGCGGTTACAGTTAAAGAAAAAGCCTAAGCATTTAATTTCAATATGTAAGTTTAACTAGGGAAACAAAATCTGCTTTCCGGGGTGTATAGACGAACGCAAAGTGCTACATTACATTAAGTTTTTTTTGTGTTGTTTTGGTTTCTTGATGTTGTTTTCGCGTGTTTTGCTGTATCTCAATATATGTAAATATGATAATAAATATTGACCATCTTGCAGTCGTTTGTTTTCACTTTCATTTTTGGTTTTTTGTTGGTTTACTTTAGATCAACAGCAAATTACTGCGAAATTAATGCTCCCTTTCACACGTGACGGTTGTTACCTAAATACGTTATATCTCGGCTGTTTCGGGTTTGTGTCAGCTGCCCGGATCGGGCCATCCGACACGCTACTAAACAGATATCAACTAACATTTAAAACTCATCATTATTCCGCTGCCCTTGGGGACGAGGGAGTACGGTATGACGGTATGCAATTAGTTCCAGGAACCATATAGAACGAATTGCCCGCACCGTATCATCCCCGGTTGGGGTCACCTGCCATCAAACGCGACTCCCAATGCGTCGGAGCTGGTGGACGCATCCAGGACACGCGTTTGCCGTGCCGGTGAAATGAACGTTGTAGGTTGGAGCACCTTTCCTGTACGCAATTTGAACAACCATGATCACCGATAAGCCATGTGACAAACGCTAGTGTTTGTTTCTTGGTTTAAATTGAGCATTTCCGAACACTCGACGTGGGCGCCGTCAGTCGAGTCGCCGCCGCTGCCAGCGATCGAGAAGTGTGTGTGTGTGTGTGTGTTACTAAAATCAGACAGTGTGGGCGAGACCGAAAACGTTTTATACAAGCGGTACAAATACTTAGTTCTACTACGCTTCGCGCGTTATGATGTTTTGTGTAAATGCTACAACAGTTGTTTTTTTGTTTGTTTAGTTTACTATATGCTTTGCTTCGTTTCTCTTCTCGCCCTCCTGTTCACGTTCCCGCCTCATGTGTTTGGTCTAACCCGAAAAAGCCCGAGGGTTTTGCTTCAAAGGATGTATAAAATGTATCAAGTGACTGCTTGTCTACGGACAGATATATACTTGGGTAGCCTACGAACAGCTACAAGTTTCTAAAGCGCACTAGTGTGTAGCTTGTACTTAGTTGCCTACGTGTCGTTTGCTCAAATAGTTGCATGTGGATATTGTTCGGGTTCGAGTAAGCACATGGGCTAATTCGCTCCAGTTACACACTGTGTATATGTATCTCTATCTCTCTCTCAATGCCCAACGCTTGCCTCGACATAATGTTCTCATGGCAATGATACACAGTGTTAAATACTTGTTGCTGCTTTCATACACACGCCATCTAGTATCATGCTATAAAGTGGAAGTTCACAACTATCTCAGCTAGGCGCAAGAACAAGACCCCAGTAGCGACCCCTATTGGCTACTACATTATTATACAACGCGTACCGCTCACGTACGGCGTTCCAGTTTGTATTTGTTAGTTCTCTACAGTTCTTGAAACCAAACCAGCTGTGTAACGTTGGTAGTAAACATCTAAAATTGATGCCTTCTCGTGTTCCTCCTATCGCTACTTTTCCTTTATTTTGCCAAACCAGTGGGCGCATATAGGATATCGAACTCGTTTCGAGGTGGGATAAACGGAAAGATGAAACTAACCACACAATCACTAAAACAGTGTTGGACAGTTTATACGACAGTGTTGCAGAGCTACGTTCAACTACGTTTAGGTTTATACGGATCCATACATATATACCGTTTTTTTGTGTTCAACCAGTGCAGTTGTTTGTTTAAATATTATAAAATTGTTTGTTCGTCATAGTATAGCACTTTTTTGTTTTAATCGCACAGGATACACGCTAAGGTTATCTTATCGTTATAGAATTGACGTGAGGTTCAACTTTTTTCTTTGTTTTTTTTTGTTTGTTTGACTAAATTCTTCGCTTGGTATGGTTGATGGTGGATGTATATATGCTCCGATATAATTCTTCATCTTATTTTGTTCTATATTTTCTTCTTCTGAGGAATAGACGGTACATAAAACGTATAAAAAGTTCGGAGTACTACAATGCTCATCTAGTAAATAGTGGCTACAACAGCACACGTACACACTCGCATGCGTGTCATACGTTAGCTAATACTAACACTAATACAAGTAGTGGCTGGACGACAAAAAAAGCTCTTGGCATGGTGGGGCTTAGAGTGAGTGTCTGTGTGTGTTTGTTGTGTATGTTTGTGAATGTTATTTTTATCTTTTATTTGTGTTCCTCTCTCTCTTTCTCGCTATCTTCCTTTTTCCTCTAGTTAGTAACGTTTAGTGACACAAAAAAAACAATTAGGTCGGATACTGATTCTAGTACAGCCTGTAACGCTCCATCCATCTTCCAACACCACTTTCGCACTCCGATTTCTTAAGGTCGTTGATAAGGCAACAATGAAAAATAAATCCAACAACAAATAAATAAATAGTGCTCTAACACTGCGATACCGTGGCAAACTTAACGTTCTCAATTTTGCCGCAAGTGCCGGCCTCTGATGTATTGTAACGCAAACGTAAACCCGTTGCTAGTCACAACAAAATAATCGTTTATATATTTTCTAACAGGAGCATGCTCAAGAGGTCTAAGCGTAATTTCTGTTTTACATGTGAAGCTCATCGCTGGAGCATTGCAACGATGTAAAACATTTGGCATGCCTGGCACAGCCTACTTTGTGTCCCGGCTTTTTGTGGACGGTGCGTTTAGTAGAAAAAGGTTTCGTACATTTAACAAGTGGATAACCGAACAGTAACTCAGATTCGTTTTGATTTCATTGGTGAAGATTTTAACGACAAGGTAATCTGTGCACGAAACATTGAAATTTCTGCACGCGGTAAGAAGTAGGATTAAATTTCATCTTCAAGAAGACTACGCTGTCTATCATATCTTGTTCTCAAACGTGAAAAACTTAATTGAATAGTTCATATCTCCTCATGCACTACGGGTCGTTCCGTACCGTACTTCCCGTGTTAGTACTTAGTGTGTCTGCAAAGACGTTGTACACCGTGACTTTTTTGGCTATCTCTCTATCTCTTTCTCTTCAAAGCAATGTAGGAGCTTTTATGCCATCACGATACGTTGTGTAATTAACTCAAACGAAAACAGGAAAAGCGTACACCGTCACCAACGAATTACCATAGAAGTGTGTTAAAGTACGTATAACAATATGAATCGTTGACTCTGTCTCGTTACCTTAATATACAACCTTGGAAACGTATATGAAAATATAGAATTATTCTGCTCTTGTGTATTGCTAGATATGAAAGAAACTCAACACATCATCCTTTCGCTCAATCCCTGCGTGTATGTCTATGTGAGTGTATTAGTGTATTCAGTATCATTGTGAGTACCGTCGGATATGTGGGAGCCGTTCCGTGTCTAAACGTCTACGGTGGTGTACAACAGTGCAGCACTAGTGTCTTCTTAAAAAGCATTACTTTTTGGGGTTTTTTTTTCTTAAATAGTTTGTTGCCTTCGCTAGTACAATATACTTTTCCATTTTAGCACTAAAAGCAACCTAATCGGTAGTATATCTAGAAGTGCGCATACAAGTTTACTGTCACCTCTCCATCGCGTGTACTCAGTCCAGCTGATTCAATTCAGTATCCTACTAACCGCGGGGCTCTCTCTACGCTACTAAATGTGTGTCAAGTGTGTGGATTGCGTTTTCATTAAATGTCACAACGTTACGGTTTCCAACCGGTCCCGCAGCGTACCTTTCGCACGCGTTTCATAGAAAATATCCTACTTTACGTCTTACTGATTCTTTCGTCCCCGTAGCCGTACATGTCCTCCCTGGCCTAAACCTATGAGTTATGTTCTCCTTTGTTAATTGTTTAAACTAGATATAGTTTACGCATACTGTTTTTTTCTGAACTTTTATTCCATTTTACATTTATAAAATGTGATACGTTTCATGTATTGGTGAGTGTGTTGCATGTTACTTCTTTGCTGTCTTTGCTGCCTTCCTTGCCTTGTTTATTATCGTTACAAGAGTTGTGTTTTGTTTTATCCCTTTGCTTCATCTTTAGTATATAAGCTAGTAAATTTAATTTCAAATCGATTAGATACTTCAATCTGCAAAGTCAGGAAACAGCTATGAAATCATCTTTACAACACTCACGGAAGGCCATGCTCTGCCTCTGTCTCACACTATATATTCGTGTATGTGTGTGTGTCTGTTTGTTCTATCACTAACAATGCATCGTAGTACCATGTTTGAGAATAAAATAAAACAACAATCTATTATAAATCGCAATTCGCATGTGTAGATTACGCTCGTATTAAGTCCCTTCTGACATTTTGCTGACATTGACGTGCCGTTTCTCCTCTAGTTTGATATATGAAAATGTAACTAAAACGTATATTTCACTACAGTAGTACTACTACATTTGTATTGGTTGTGTTTTTGTTTGTTTGTTAATTATTGTTCATAGACATTGAAATGTGTTTTGCTATTGGTGAATTAATGTTTTGTTATTATCTATCAGCTGTACGGTTGACTTGTCGATTTTTATTCGTCACAGACAGGCACTAATCTAAATATATGATATGTTGTTCATGTTCGCAAGTTGTGTGTGTATGTGTGATTGTTTGTATGTCTTGACTCTTCTTTGTTTATAATTTAACAGTTAAAAAGCTTTTTGTTTGTCTCAATTACTATACCTTAAAACCCTAAGTCCTCTAAAGCGGGCTTGTCGTAGTTTGGTTGTAATGAAATGTATACTGTTTCAAGAAGATGGCGACCGGAAAGCGACTATTCCGCAACCCATAAATCGCACTGTTTCAATTCGTTCAGAATCACCAATCAATCCTCGTGTATATACTATGTATAATATTTGTGATCTTCACACGCTACATGCTAGGCAAACACAGCAACGGTTTTCATTTGTTATAATAATGTTGTTTTTTTTCGTCTTCTTTTGTTTGCTTCATTTTCATGTCGTTCTTTTATGCAGGAGAAAAAGAGTAAAAATAGAATGACTTGCTTATTCTTATTGTCATTGGAGCCTCGTCTGCGAAGCATCTCGCTGCACAGAGCAGGATAAAAAAGAGTGTTTTTATATGTGGCTGTGTGTGCGAAATGCTCGTCATTTTAAAGGTGGAGCAAGGGGAAGGGAAGGAGAGCGCCCGGTAAGGTATACAACCAATACAGTGACACACCGCCTGGCAGGTATGGTTTTACAAGTTCTCGTTTCGTTTGTATCTTCGTTTGCAAATTTCAATCAAGCCGTGGTGGTATACAATCGGTCTTCGGATAGATAATTGGATAGTTGTGCTTCACATGGATGCTACTGTTCCCCATCGACAAGACTATTTCTATACGTAACTGGCAGCCTCTTTTGCCATAGGTAACGCAACAAATAATTTAAAAGGAGGCAGTTAGGAAGGGGGATTTGCACGAAAATATGTATAATAAGCAGAATAGTTGTAATACAATGATTAGCCAATAATAAACGTTGGTAGGTTTACAAAATAATCAAAACTGCCAGACGCAGATCAAAACCTTTCGACAGTACGGTAGTGAATAGTTCGCGTACGTATTAGTAGTAGTGCCATACAGGACCAAAGTCAGTCTTTATCCGTACAACTGAGCCCGAAGTCTGTGTAAACTAGTTGAAAGTCGAGGAAAGTCGAGGAGACACTCGAAATACGATAACGAAACGCTAACCCCGTAACACACAACGCAATGCACACAATCACAATCGTTTTACACGCAACGCGCCCAAATCACACGTGCACTTTTAAGGGTCAGCGTGACAGGTGGTTTCTGGTATAAATACGACACTGTTTCCATAGCGTAGAGATGAGACGACTACTACTAGCGACTACTATTGCGTCACTAGGTGTGTATGCCGTCCCAACAATTCCTAACATCCACGGGTAGCGAATACATACTATATGTAAAGGGTGTTTTGATATGGATTTCCTGCAGGTTTAACAGTCTACAATTAGCACGGTGTATTCTGGAAGGGTAGTTGCACCAAAGGGGTTCCTGCTAGTGTGCGTGTTCGTACGCTTGCCACGTTACGATATGTGTCACTAGAGAGACTAGCACTTGCATTGCGATATGGTTCCTCTCTATAGGCTCACATTATACTATACTGCAGCAGTAAATAATTATGCATGTATATTTATATACATATATGTACTACTTTACATATTACATATATGTATATATATATATATAATATTCGTGTGTATATACTGTTATTGTATATCTACAAGGTAGACAGTTTATGCTACGTGTAATACTGCAGCGCTCAGTACTAGTTCCTGTACAAAATGGTCGTATTCTCTTAGTTATTCATAATTCTTTGTCTCTAGAAGGCCTTTGATAATAAGACGATAAAAACTATTACTTCATTTCGCTGTTTCGCGCACAAAACACACACACACACACACACAATACGTAAGAACATGCGCTTCTCGTTAGGTCAAACCACCGCTCAAAATCCCTACAAACTTCGTGCGTTCTTCATCGATTGCCGCATCGAGTTCCGCAGTGCTTGGAAACTTAGAAACAGACAACTATAAGGACATTCTGGGTGAAGCGAACAAGTATGCACGTGCAAAAGCGGCTATCTTTCCCTTACACGAGTGTTTAGATATATGGGTAACGTCAATGTAGAATACTTTTGAATTAATGATTGAATCGATAGTACACGCGGAGGGATATACTTGGGAGCAAACACAAAAATAAAACCCGAACAGTTTAACGGCACGTTCAATTCGTTACGGATTGTATCTCTTTCTCTCTCACTCGCTTTCCCACGCCTCTTTTCTCTATTTCTCTCTCACTCGATCCAAGGAGGAAGTATTGAGCAGCTCAACTGTCAAAGTTATTTACTCATGCAATAGTAACAGCATCCTCTATGCGATAGGGAGTGTATTGGCACGATTCGAAGCGTTGGGCAAAAACCGAAGCAAAAACTGACAGTAACGTCCTAGGCCTGGTTGTCTACTAGCAGCGCTTCGCGTTCACTCTCTATATATATGTGAGCACTGCTGCTAAACAGCCTTATACGCCGTTTCTTATACGCCGTTTCTTCCAAATCCTTCCAAAGCATCCGCTCATCTACCAGCGCTCTAAGCACATCTACCAACCGAGAGAATACTTGACCGAGAGGGTGGCGGGTTGCTGGTCCTACCTACTAAACGGTGTTACTTTCGCTGAGTGCATTCCGCGTACGCATCTGTCAAGCTCACACTTGTGCGGAGATAAGCTCAGGGTCTGCATTTGTTTCCAAAGAACCTCACTGGCACTGTGCACAGCACATCACAGATCGCTGCGGTTTTTGATATGTGTGTGTTTTTTTTCCCTAATAGGGTAATGCTCCGTCCACAGTCTACGGCGCTGATATGTTTAATTTGCGTTGATATGTGTGTTACGTGTGATCAAAAGGGGGTTTCTTTTGCTGCCTGTATACTACTCCAACCCATTACCGGCGACTTGGGTGTCTAACAATAATTACAGTTGATTAAATTGATTCTTCAAAGTGGAGCGCCTTTAAGAACCAATTTTGGAGGGGTGGACGAAAAATATCCTAAAAGATGGCGAGGATTTCTTGCGTTGTTCACGGCGAGATAACAGATCGGGGCCAGCGATTCGGCTCGCTTGAAAATGCGTATTACGAGTTTGAACCAGATGTCCTGGAGAAGCGCGTACATCGCATGTTTGGTCTACACGCGTGAAAAGCATTTGAAAAGGAGGAACACGCTGTGTGGCGGGGGAAGCAGCTGTCTCTACTCACAATTCGCAAGTTACAATATACAATATGGCGCTAACGACTAAAGCATCTGTACGTGTGTGGGCGTACGAGTGCTTGCGTGTGGGTGTTTGTTTTGTGTCTTTGTTTTGTGTGATTTGTCCTCTGCTTTGGAGACTTCAATTTTAGCTCACCAACTTCTTCCCCTGCTTCTGTTCGTTTCGATGCAATTAGAAATTCTTTTCAGTGGTTTAGACCTTTCCCAGTACCTTTCTCCAGCGTTTCGTGTATGTGTGTCTTTGTTTAAGTTTAGTTTGCTTGTTTTTGTCTTGCATTTGCTTTGCCTACCCATCAATCCGCTAAAACACCGTATGAATCACATGCATGATGAATTTTGATCATAAGACCGCATCGCGTATATTCAAACCGTATAGTATAAATTAACCAGTGTACGTTTTTTTTTGTTTTGTTTTTGTTCCTACTAACAATACCAATACTAACAATTTCGAACTCCCTACCCCTGCACACGCACATGCACACTGCTAGTTTGTGTAGTCTGATTTTTGTTTTCGATATTTTCAAAAGTGATTTTACAATTGGCATAAAAAGCTTTCTTATATAAAGGTAGTGGTTTTACTTATTCGCTAATTGTTTTTACCTCTTCTTTGTTGTTGTGTGCTTCTATTATATACTTTCCTTCGATCCTATATATATATTTTTGTTCTCCTTCCTCTTTGTGTATGTATTATTATTTGTATATTAATATCGAAGTTTATCCAGCTTCTGTTTCTGTTTTCTTTGGGTGTGTGTGTGTGCGAGTGTAATGATATGTTTCTGATTTTACATACTCTAAATCGTTAAATAGTCGCTTGTTAAACATCTAAAAAAGATGGATCATATTCATTTCTAAGCAGTTACGAGCAAGTGATATGTTAATCCGACTTCTTTTCAATTTTACGCGTGTATGTGTGTTTTTGTCTGTGTTTGTTTGGTGTGATTCAAACGAGCCTTAATAATTATGCGAAAAAAAATTAAACGTTCAGCAACAGTAAGTTTCAACATCTAAACGACGCCACACATTGGTTTGTGTGGTGTTTTTGTTTCGTTTTTTTTTTGCGTATGCAACAAATGAGACCTCATCTGGCGATGATCACGGGCGTGGGGAGAAAAAAAATCGACACAAAACCAAATTAATCCCGTGAGTGTAAGCACGGCGAGATCAACGAACTATTGGTGCGTCCTAGCTTATGAGTGTTGTTACGCTTTGTTATTATCCACACTACGCGTAAACACGCTTCCGCTGAGAGGGCAGAAATTATGCAAGCCGACTCGTTTCGTACGTGTTTACAATTTATTCTTATACATATACTTTTGTTTTCCTTTGTTTTATATTCTCTAGTATAGCTACACAGCAATGTTTCATAAGTCTTCAAGCACGTGGTATGTATTTTTGTTTTGTTCTCTTTTTTGGTTTTTTGTTTTGACTGTGACAGACGTGTTAGGGCACCAGCACCCCAAAGAAAAAGATCACAGGATCCAGTCCTTTGGTAAACGTTGTGGCGATTGTTTGCTCATGATATGTATCTTTTCATCACTATCTCTCTCGCTCTTTCTCCCTAGCGCCTACGTCCCGCGTTTCTTTTCTTTCGTTCTTTAGGTTGCTTTGATTTTGTTATCCTTTTCGTTCACGCTTCCCCTTCCCTGGTTTTTTACAAATTAACGAAGAAAAAAAAAACAACGATGATATGTAATTTCCACGATGATGAATAGCGCCTGCGCTTCACCAGAAAAGCTCCTTGAAAAATTCGACAATCTACGCCAACACCACAAATCAAACGATACTAGTTAGTAGGTACGACCGGATGCCTCTTCGTAGGTAAGCATGTGAACAGGATTCGGTGCATCCGATCGTGCGCGGTTTACAAATGCCGCATGGGAGGTTGAGGTTTGGAATACTTAGCCCGTGATCCGTCTGGCCGACTGGAACAGCAAAGTCAGCACCAACACAGCGAGCGGACGCATCATGCGTACTGTGCTCGCGGACGAAGTTTGCTCGGAAAAGTTGCACGGACTGTTGGACGGCACTGTGGGGGGGAAGCGCGGAGTCAGATTGAACGGCATGTGTGGGAACCCACTGAAAACACCTACCTGACCAGGCCCGCAGCCGGGGCAGAAAGTCGTTCCAAAACGCGCACGACGTTGCCATCGGCCCGCGGCCATACTTTTCGCCCCGCAGGTCGTCCTCGCCTTCCGCGTTGAAGATGAAATAGATCGGGTTTTCCCTGGTGTACAGTGGCCAGTGCTCACCCTCGAGGGCCGGATTGCTGTGGGGCGGGGACATGAGGGGACGTTAGATGGACCGTTCTGGGACGTAGCCGCCGCGAACGAAGCACTTACCCGGTGCGTGCGAACTCGCTCACCGACAGCACCATGCGTCGGCTCAAATCCCGCTCGCGTTGTCGGTACTGCAGGGACGCATTCATCGGCTGGCCGAATATATACTCGACCTCGTCACCATGCAGCACGCCCATCCATTCGCCCCAAAGCGAGGTGCTCGTGCGCTGCAAGGAGTAAGGATCTGTGAGAATCATGCATGGCGTGTTGTTAAAAAAAAGATCCGGAAAAAGAATCGAAAAGTTGTTGACTCGCACAAAGCGTAGAAACTCAGGAACAAACCGATCCCCCAGAAAGTTACGACAACGAGCACCTAAAATTTTTATCCAAAATGGACGTTACGAAGCATCACTTACGTGCGTAAAGTAGTAGTAGTGTACGGAGGCACCACGTTCCGTCAGCCCGAGAGCGAACTCGTTCGTCGGGCAGATGAAGAAGTGATCGCCGACCGCACGGCCAACCTGGTGCTGGTTTTGATAGCCATCGTTGCCGCTCTCCCAGCCGGTGTACTGCAACCAAAGAATAACCGCGTCAGGGTGGCGGTGTTTGCTTTCGCACGCACGAAGAGATCTACCTGAAAGATGATTGCCTCCCGTTCCGGCTCGGATGCCTTGTTGAAGATCGTGTTCATGATTTCCAGAAACTTGTCGCGCGGCAGCGACGTCGCCGCGTCCTTCTCGAAGTAGTCGATGAAGTCGTACAGCAGAAAGTAGGTGCCTGTAGCGGGAATCAACTGCGTAAGCCGGCGGGTTCCGTTTCCAACAGCTCCACACACTCACCCTCGTCCCGATTGCTACCGACCAGGATGTCAATTCCTTCCAGGTTCGCCTCGCGCAGCATCGTCATCGGATCGGCGGTCATAAAAACGCCGTCGATGGTCGGAGCGGACGGAAACCCCAGTATGCCCGAGTACGAGTTCCACTGCTGGACCGAGATGGTCTTCGCGTCGACGTTGCGCATGCACTGCATCACCGTGTGCGGTGATTCCTGTCGGAGCAGAGCGGGTTGAGATCGACGAAGCGTGCCGACTGCCGGAAGCTTCACTCACCTTAAGCATTGTCACGTTGCAGTTACAGTCGTCGATCAATCCCTCGGCGATCTGGAGCGCCTTTTCGGCGGTCATGTGGCTCCACGGTGCGTTCAGCGTGCCGGACTGCAGGATGCCGCGTCTGGAGAGTCCGCGCGTCACCGGCGACAGCAGGTGCAGACTGACAGAGCTACCGCCGGCCGACTCGCCGAACAGCGTGATCAGATCCGGATCGCCACCGAACACTTTCGCGTTCTCCTTTAGCCACCGGATCGCCAGCGCCTGATCCCACATGCCCATGTTGCCTGCGGAATTCACAAGAGACATTCGTATAGCCTGCAGTCAGCGAACTCGGTGCTTTCAAACTCTTCCCGCAAACGCACCTGGGGCATCATCCTCGTAGCCATTGATGTACGGCGCCAGGTAGAGAAAGCCGAACGCGCCAACGCGGTACTGCATCGACGCCACGATCACATTCCCGACCGCAGCCAATATCTCGGCGTTGTAAATGTCCAGGGTTGACGTGCCGCTCATGAAGCCGCCACCGTAAATCCAAACAAGCATCGCCAGCCCACCCTTCGACTGGTGCTGGCGCTGGAAATCGTCGTCGTCTTGGAAAGACTGCCAGAGAGAGAGAGAAAGAGGAGCGGAGCGTTCAGCATTCAGTTGCTCAACAAGTCCTCCCTACTTACATCGGTACTGCCGAAGTTCAGTCCGCGGCCATGCCGGAGGCGGGTTTTTGTTGGCACCCAAATGTTAAGATACAGACAATCTTCCGAAACGTTAGTGTTGGGATTCCACATTTCTTCGCCCGCGAAGCCAGGGAAATATTCGTATCTGGAAGGTATTACATTGGTAGTAGTGCTATTCCGTAGCGGTAGCTTAATATGTTCTTGAAATATTCTTTTTTTTTGCTTTTTTTCAGATAAAATGCATGCTCCATGAACATTTCCAAAGATATCTCTGAAATAATCTTATCCAACAGACGGAACATTGTTACAAGTATCAGTAACATGAAAATTCGTGTGAAGTCATGAGATATAAAAGGAGACATTAAATATCAACGAAGTTACCTGTTCTAACAATCTGTCATCATTCAACAGATAAAATATTCTTATCAATACTAACTTCACCGAAACACGAAACGAAACCCAAAAACACGATAAACGAAAGGTTATCGTAAACTGTACGTCTATCGTACTTCCATATGGCGAAACGAAATCAGGACCAATTTCGTGACCACGGTATCCACGTACTAGGCACCAACCAGCGACTCACCGTTCCTGTATGCATGATGGAGGTAGTCTGGTTGCGTCGAGCACCCCATGCCATGGTTCCGCCGGGACGGGCTTCTTGAAGCGTAAGCTGTCGACGGGCGGTTTCGCGAACGGCACGCCGTTGAAGACGTGCACCTCCCGGCCCTGCACCATGGTCGAGCGGCCCCGGATAGGGCCGCTGCTGGTTTGCACCACCAGCCGGTCGAAGAAGCCGTACGCGGGACATATCACAGTCGCACCGAGCAGGAGCACGAACACGTTCACCGGACGATGCGGGTGCCGGCGGCGGCTATTCTCGTTTACAATCATGGCGATGAGCGGAGCTGTCCTGCCACTACCTTCCGGACTCTTGTACACACTGAGCAGTACTGTTCGTTGGCGCGCTGTATGGAGTGCCCACTTGATAGATGGCGTGCTGCAACCGTCGTCGCACTTGCACGGGAGTCGAACTCGGACGTTTGTTGAACGCGTTGGGTTTGGTTGCTGTCTGGGTTCTGCTGCGTTTTGTTGTGTTGCACGGGTTACCACTCACGGCTCACATCATTATTGCACGTCCGATACACGCTTACTGTCCATTATCAGCAGCGTTCATTTGTTTCTGTTGCTTGCTGGTGGTTGTCGTTTGATGTACTGGCTGGAAGCGAAATGAACAAAAAAAAAACGAAAAACCGGAGATGAACTAATTGAATCACTGCCCACCAGCCGAGCTGGAGCACACAAACAAGGGGATATGCTGGATAATAGAGCTCTCGCTGTAGTGACTCGTTATTGCTGCCGCAGCTGCTGCTATCTCGGCGCTTCTTTTGCCTCTGTTTTCAGCTCGCGATGACACGCACCAGATGTAAATCAGCGAGCGCACAACGTCATCGCCGTGTTCCGGATAGTAGAGCGTAGCGTAAATTGAAATCACATGGACGGCTGTTTGTGCGCAAGCTTCGTCACTTCGCCCGAGGGCACGTTGACATCAGGAATAGTAGATTACATAAAAACAACATCGCAAACGGTACGCCTGAAGCGCTGCAAGTTGTGCTGCAGGCCTTACTACTGTTGTCACTGCGAATGTTTGGAATCTGGAGATGATCCAAGCGATTATGCGAACAGCGGGAAGCTTATCGGTTGGAGCTGGTAATTGCTAGTAGCTGCGAAGATACTTCTACTGTTGCCACAAATCCTGGTGCAACAACCAGCAGTCTTGGAACTAACCAGTCTTGCCCTAGAACAACAGATCCTGGAGATCCTGGATATCGTATCTCGGCATTGCCATGCGAAATGACCACCAAACGGCTCAACAAACACACGGGTCGATGGGCTTTCGAGGCTTGAGAATCGGTTCTATTATTTACACGTTTGACCTTCACGGTAGTGTTCGGTAGGCGCACCGCTGTTTTTGGATATACCCTGCGCCAAAAACCCAAGCGCGCTGCGTATGTGTGTTTGTGTTCTCACGACCCAGTACACCTGGTGCTTCCAGCAAAACTACTGACTGCCTTTTTTTTTATTCTTCGCTTTCTGTGTCAAAACACTCGCCAATAGCCCAAACACGCACTCACACAGCGTAGTAAGCTCTCATAATTGCATTTTTTTTATCCACTATTTGTCTCCCCGTCTCGCTCTAGCAATTCATCTCAGTACAACATCATTATGTAATTTATTGATTTCGCCGAAGCCAACGCAAAAGCATCGCCATATTTAATTCAAACACCGCTGCCACAATTGCTTATGCAAGGGTGGGGGGTAGAGGGTGACGGGTGTTTGTGTGCAGCTGCTTTCCGGGGTAGCGAATTTCGCTCGCTAGTAAAAAAAACAACCCAAACCAACTGGTTAGTAGTACTACTCGTGCGTCAACTGCAAACTCAGCAACACACACAAATACAGAGACACAAACACCACAAGCGTCCTGCATTCCACCGCATCATCGCATCCTTTACCGAAGCTCTGAAGCAACCGAGCCACCCAACCGTTTACTACACAGGTGCTGGCGGTGAAGGCAACAAAAATGAGAGAGGGAGAGAGCGTGAGCACACACGCGAGCGTGTTGGAGTGAGTCGAAACAGACACAAACGCCCACGCGCACACGTTGGAGTAGTAGCACTGCTGCTGCTGCTGCTACCTGCCATCTCTCTGCCTTTGACCTTGAGCCTTACAGAGGCCTTACAGAAGCGATGTGTTGGCCAGCTGCACAACGCACACACTCGCACCAACAGAGCCAAACTAATTCGATAAATACTGTCACAATTCAATTGATTTTTCTCGCTCGCTCCCGCTTCACGACCCCGTTCACGGGCGCGTTGTATGGAGTACCGCCGGCCGCCCTCGTCGTAGAGCCGGGCCATCCAATGGCCGCCATGTGCCTGCCAAATAAAACCGTCCAAAAACCCACAATGCCGAACAGGTGAACGGACGGAGGGAGGGGTATTGATTTTTCGCCTCTACTTTTTGTTCCTAGAAACCCCCCTTTAATGGCGGGCTCTTTCGAGGCCAATGTTGTTCTTTTTTTTTGTTTGTTGCCCTGCCAGGTAGCATGTGTGCGTGTATGTGTACGATAGAATCTCAGCTCCTAGCCCGAAGCGATAGGTAAGACCGACCGGGAATATCGTAATACTACCCCGTTTGGTCCACAAAACATGCTCCAGGAAGCTCCGAACACCTGAAACCGTGAAATCAATTACGCCTTAATACGCTCCGTGCGCCCGGTTCGATTAGTACCGCGGCAACTACGGTTTACTACTACTACTACTACCACTACCAGAGCGCGCAAGGCCCGGTTGCTACATCTTACTACGATTACACACACCCCGTGCATTACTCGGAAGGATGCGTGTCAAGGCGAAAACCACCTTCCAGCTCCGTCGGAGCTGTGCCGATGGGTGTGGGTGGGAAACTCGTCTGCTTGCAGAGCGCCGCCTCCCGCTAGCCGTCAACAAGAGACGAGCCCACCAGACATCGACGTTGAGGATGACAGGCCATGTCGTGCGAAAGTTTGACGAGGGGTCGGACGGACACTTTCGGCGGTGCGGTACGGTTGTAAATCCCGTCAATCTCAATATTCGCTGGTTGATTGGATGACATGCACCGGAGAATGGACGTGGGGGGGGTGGTGGGTCGTTCGGTTGAATAAATCATTGATCACCCGCGCGTGCTACTGAAGTTCG